>PVLC010001000.1:0-26238 GCA_004027655.1 Graphiurus murinus | reverse complement strand
ATGTGTGGGTTGGCAGTGATGGTGCCATCAGCAGGTGGGGCTTAGCTGTCCCCTTGAAGGAACCTGGGAGAGAGTCCCTCCTGGGTGGCTCACCACCTGGGGAAAGGCAATCTTCCTCACACCCTGAGGGTGGTGGTTTTAAAAAAGCAGGCTCCTCCCCACCCCCAGTCCTCAGTTCCCCTAAGGCCCTCCTGGCCCTCCTTCCCCTTCCTTTTTTTTTTTTTTTTTTTTTTTTTTGGTACTGAGGATTGAACCCAGGGGCATTCTACCTCCGAGCTACACCCCCAGCCCTATTTTTTATTCTTTATTTTGAAACAGGGTCTCACTAAGTTGCGGAGTGCCTCACTAGGTAGCTGAGGCTGGCCGCAAACCTGGATCCTCCCGTCTCAGCCTCCCAAATGCTGGGATTACAAGCATACGCCACCAGGCCTGGCTTCCCCCTTCCTTTTAAAATTTTCTTTTAATTCTGGAGGCAGGCATGGTGGCCCACACTTGTAATCCTACTACTTGGGAGGCTGAGACAGGAGGAGTGCAGATTCTCCACCAGCCTCAGCAATTTAGCATGGCCCTTCACAACTTAGTGAAACCCTGTTCCAAAACAAAAACAAAATAGGGCTGGAGTTCATAGGCAGAATGCCCCCAGAACCACATACAAAAAAAATATTTTGGGGGTACTAGGGATTGAACCCAGGGACATTCTACCTCTGAGCTACACCCATGCCCTTTTAATTTTTAAAAAGAGCCAGGCGTGGTGATACAGGTCTATAATCCCAGTATTTGAGAGGTTGAGACAGGAGGATCGCAGGTTTAAGACCAGCCTCAGGCCAGGCGTGGTGGCGCACGCTTGTAATCCCAGCATTTAGGAGGCTGAGCCCAGAGGATCCGGGTTCGCGGCCAGCCTCAGCTACCTAGTGAGGCACTCTGCAACTTAGTGAGACCCTGTTTCAAAATAAAGAATAAAAAATAGGGCTGGGGGTATAGCTCGGAGGTAGAATGCCCCTCAGTTTAATCCCCAGTATCGCAAAAAAAAAAAAAAGACCAGCCTCAGCAATTTAGCAAGTCTCTCAACAACCCAGGGAGACCTGTTTCAAAACAAAAAATTAAAAAAATTAAAAAAATCTGAGGGGGTAGCCCAGAGGTAGAATGCCTCTGGTTCAATCCCTGGTACCACCAAAAAAAAAAAAAAGCAAAGTTTTTTAAACAGGGTCTTGCTCAGTTAACATGCACAAGACTCAAACCTGCAATCCTTCTCAGTCTCCCGAGTACTGAGATCACAGGCGTGCGCTGCCACACTTGGCCTACTTCCCTTTCTGAGGACAGCAACTTCCCTCCTCAGCTTCTCCAGGGGGAAAGCCCCAAGGCTGCTGGTCTGTGTTCTTCTGGGACCCATCCCCCTCCACAATAAATTCACCCCACCTCCTCCCCACCTCGTGCCCTGCCGCTCTGCTCTCCTGGTTCAGGGATATTTGGGCAGCTATGCCAATGGACTGATGGCTTCAACCCCACCTGCCCCAGCTGGGGCCACACCTCACCCTCGCACCCACCAGCTCTATGGGAGCAGGGCAGGGAGCCTCAGGCCTGACTCACCCAGGCAGGAAGGAGGCAGTGGCCTGTGCCCGCTGCCCACGCTGCTGTGACACCCCCCCCCCCATCAAGTTGTGGCCTCGCTAGTCCAGAAGGGCCCTGTGCCACCCCATGAAAATGTGGTCACCATCTCCACCTCCACCTGACCTTTGGTTGGAACCAAGGACATAGCAGCTAAATGTGGGGGGCCCCGCAGGAGGCCGGGTATGTACACCCTAACCCTCACCACTGCCAGGCACTGCCCTGGCCTTTGAAAACCACACTGCTGACTCAGCCCTCCAAGGCCAAGGCAGGGCAGGCCTGGCCACGGCCGCAGGAAGGAACGGCCACCAACAGGGGCTGAGGAAGGGGCCTCCCAGCAGATGTGGGGTGCTGCAGTCAGGTGGGGACTCCTCCCAAGGGAGGCACCGTGTGTGTGTGTGTGTGTGTGTGTGTGTGTGTGTGTGTGTGTGTGTGTAGTACCAATGTATTAGCAGCACTGAACCCAGCGGGGATTCTACCTTTGAGATATATCCCCAGCCCTATGTCACTCGCTTATACTTATTCATTTATTTATTTGGTACTGGGGATTGGTCCCAGGGCCATTCTATCTCTTGCTAAACTGCTGAGGCTGGTCTGGACCCCTGTGTTCCTCCTGTCTCAGCCTCCCAAGTACTGGGATGACAGGCCTGCACACCTTTCAAAGTACTTTGTTGGTTTTGGAGCAAAGTGGAGCACAGAAGCAGCAGGAAGGAGAAAACCTCGTGCCCTGGGGTGGGGGACAAGACCAGAGCAGACACTGAGGGAGGGGAGGAAGCAAGAGCAGCCAGGCCAAGACAACCAGGGAGGGGCTGGGTGTGAGGAAGAGGAAGTGTGGCTGCCGAGGGGGGGATTCCCCAGCTGCACCCCCTGCTCACTGTGGATTTGAGGAAGGCCACTGCCTGCAGAGCTGCCTTCTTTAGAAAACAAGAAGGGGCTGAATCCTTGCCCAGCTCCAGAGACCTGCTGAGGTGGGGGCAGGGCCCAGTCATAGAGAGCCCAGCCTGTGGCACCGCCACCCATCCTCCAGACCCAGGGGACCATTTGCCACCACCAGCCTGGCTGCCTGGCCTTGGGCAATGCCTGCTCAGAGCGGGACTCTGGGCCTGGGGTGAAGCTGGGTGAGGAGGTCCTAGTCCTAGCCACGGCAGTGCCTCCTGCAGGGAGGACTGTCCTCCTGCTGCCCTCCTGACCGGCCAGGCTGAGGCTCCTGGGCCTCATGGCAGCTCCTCTGGCTGCCTACCAGACCCCTGGGGACAACTCCCTCCAGGAAGCACAGTGTCCACCAGTGACCACCCTCCACTGGGCAGTCCACACTTCTCAGCTAATTTTTATATGTGTATATATATACATATATAATATATATATACACACACATATACACACACATACACACATATGCATATTATTTGTGTATATGTGTGTGTGTGGTACTGGGGATTGAACCCAGGGGCACTCTACCTCTGAGCTACAACCCCAGATGTATTTTATATTTTGAACCAGGGTCTCACTAAGTTGCTGAGGCTGGCCTTTAACCTGCAATCCCCCTGTCTCAGCCTCCCCCAAATAGATTATAGGCATGCACTACCCTACCCAACAAGCTAACAGCTATTTTGATCCCAAAGTCTCCTTCCAAAATAGTTGGAGGGTCTTCTACCCACCTACCCCGGTGGAAGGAGCCAGGCTTCCCCTTTCAGCGCTCTCAGCCACCTGGATGGACCCAGGGCTCAGCCCCAACTTTCAGGCAAGATCAGGACCCTGGGGTTGCTGCAAAGAGCCATTTTTATTCACAGCAAAAGGACGTCACCATGGCAACAACACTTTGGTTCCCTGAGAGCTTTTCCTTTAGCATTCATTTTCCTAGCTATGTCTTTGCAAAGAGAACACAGGACACAAAACACACCCCACGGCCAGGTGAGCCACACTGGGCCTGCCACGCAGGGCAGGGTGGGAATTCCAGATACTGGAAGGCATAAATACGCAGGCATTAGACATTTCCCAGGGCAGCTTTACAAACGAAGGGGTTCCCAAGTTTGGCTTCTGCTTTTTCTGATCCACAGAAAAGATAAAATAAGACCCTTCCCTACCCGCCCCGCCCCTCGAAAAGCAAACTCCCTTTTTCTTTCCCACCCCCTTAAAAAAAAGGGCACAGTAAAAAAATACTGTCACGATATTTACAGACACACCCACTGTGGGTGACATGCTCTCTACTTTGGAGAGGACATAAAACATGCTCTGGCTCCCCCGATCAGGGGGAGACAAAGGCAAGGACCCCAAGGGGCCAGGGAGACCCTCACCCAGGAATCTGATCACCAGCTGGACGGCCATGGGGCCTCTCAGAACTGGGCAGTCGCTCCCAGCCAGTGTCCAGGCCAGAGCTCTAAGCATGGCTCAGTGACACTGGGGCCCCAGGCAGGTGCCAGGATTCCAGGGCATGGGTACCCCGAGCCCTGACACAGCCTGTGCTCAGCAGGAAGACAGTGGTGCCCATGCACCTCTACAAAGGAGCCCTGAGCCCTGCACTCTGAAGAGATCCAAAAATCCTACTAACACAGGGCCGCCCTCAGGGTGCAGAAAGGCAGATGAGGGGGACGTGTGCCGGCCCCTCATAGACAGGACTGCCCAGCAGTCTGCTATACAGGTGGGCACACACACGCAAACACATGCACACACACACACACACATATGCACACATACAGCCCTGGGGGTGCCTCGAATGCTAAGGCCAGGACAGCAGGACAGGGATCCCTGGGCCCTTTGGATACCACGGGTGCCCAGGGACAGGGTCTCAGGTATGGCCGCTAGAAGATGGCGGTGTGGGGACACCAGGGTGTGTCCGGGTACAGGTGGCAGTGGATGGAGCGAAACCTGTGGGGACAGAGTGGAAGACTGTGTGGGGTGGGGTGGGGTGTCTGGCCCCATACGCAGACCCAGCAGCACTGGCAGGGCCTGCTCCACCCCGAGTGGATGGAGGCTCCTCCCGGGGGGGGTGGGGGGGGCCCTCTACCCAGTCCCACTGCTGGAGACGCCCAGCTCCAGTTCCACCAGGCACCTGGTGGCCTCTACACGCCCAGCTGGACCTCGGTTCCCTCACCTGGACGGGTCTGCCTCCACTGAGAAGGGCCCCTTCACGTGGACAGCGTTCCGCTTGTTTTCAAACATGCCGTAGCTCAGGGTCACCTGTGGGGGAAAGGCAGGGAGATACTGCAGGGCCCTTGAGGGACAGCCCTGCCTCGTCCTTGCTTGCTGCTTCCCTCAGCCCGAGGTCACCTGCATCAGCACACCCAGGAAGTCCAAAGTGGGGGCAACAGCCGCTAATGAGAGTCTACTAATCTGGGCAAAGACCCAAAAGGCACAAGCAGGTGTGTCCCACCGAATGCAGACCATGGGAGGACAACCTGGTAGGAACCACGTCCTGAGCCCTGGTGGCAGCTGAAGATAGGGTGCTTCCAATTTATTAACTTATGGGGGGTTATTGGGGACTGAACACAGGGGCATTCTACCTCCCAGCTACACCCTCAGCCCTTTTCATTTTGAAGCAGGGTCTTGCTTAGTTGCCAAGGCTGGCCTTGAACTGCCAATCCTCCCAAGTACTGGGATTACAGGCATGTGCCACCACTCCTGGCTCTGATCTATTTAAAAGTGACCTCTCCCCCTGCTTTTCCCACTCTGGGGACTGCCCCTTCCTGCCTCCCTACTCATGAGCCTCTTCTTTTGCTCATCCATCTATCCCTTCCTGTGTTCATCCAGTCGGGGCTGGCCCTAGAGACCCCAGGACAGCTCACCTGCTCATGGAGCTCAGAGGCGGGCACCTGCTGGAGGTTCTCCAAGTGGGAGTGGAAGAGTCCACTGCGGATGAGGGGTACGCCCAGCAGCGCCTCCACGATGTAGCCGATGGTGCAGTCATCCGGCAGCCGGATCCGCTCAGCTGTGTTCATGAAGTGGCCCCCGCTTTGGGAGGGGAAGGAAGGGCCCCAAAAGAGTGAGCAGAAATGGCAGCTACCTGCTGGGGGCTGGGCAGGACCCTTCCCAAGCTGGGCTCAGAGAGGAGGTGGCCATGCTCCGAGGGGCAGGGTGGAGTCCACACCCTGTGTCCCCAGCAAGGGCCTCCTGCCTGCAGGCCCTCCTTGTACCAGCTCCAGTGCTGGGTGGTTCGGGGTGGGGGGAGGGTCTGGTCCCTCCCACTGTACCCACTCTGAGCAGTGGCTGACCTAGACAGCATGACTGCAAATGCAGCTGCCTTCTGAAGCCAGGGGGAAGGTGGGCAGTGCCTGCGGAGGAGGCAGGGGACATGCACCACTGGGGAGATGAACCAAGCCAGGTCCACGGCAGGGAGACCTAGGGAGCTGGGAAGACGGCCAGCACTGGGCAGCCTCACCTGCACAGGGCACTTACCTGGCCCACGGGCTCATCTTCAGGGCCAACCCTCGACTGATGCAGAAGCCAGCCCCACCAGTGGCAAACCAGAAGTGGACGGGACGCTGGGAGACAGGAAATTGTTCTGAGGGTCAGCGGCTACCCGGGCCCGGGCACCCCTCCCCCGCCCCAGGCTGCAGGGCCGAGCGTCCAGCAGCAGGCCGTGTGAAGGGGCACACTCACCACCTTGTTCTCGCTGACCCGCTCTGTGGCCTGGATGGGCCGGTCCAGGCTGGGCTTGCCGATGTACACGTCCTGGGTGTGTGGGTAGCTGGCCAGCAGCCGCAGCAGGGCCCGCAGGTTAACATAGTTGTCATCGTCCACGTGGCAGAACCACCTGAGGGTGAGGCAGGGCCATCAGGGGGGCGGACGGGGCGGGTGTCAAGAGCATGTCGGGGGAGCCCTGGGCCCAACTCACTTCCGCCCCGACTCCACGAAACGGTCGTACTCCACGGCCATCTTGCAGGACAGGGCCTGGCGGCTGTGTGCTGCCGAGCAGTTAGTGTTGACCACGTTGCCTGTGAGCAGGGGAGGGCTGTGAGTGAACCCCCGGGGGCCACTCCAACCCCGGCCAGGCTGCGGAACCTCCCCGGCCGGCCCCCTCCCTGGGGCGCCCGCCCCGGCCCATTCAGCCAGCGTTTTCCCAGCACCAGCCACCTGTTGCTGCTAGCTTGGCTCAAAGGGACCCTGGGGGCTGAAAGGGCCTCATTTGCATGAGAATTGGGGCGAGTGGTGGGGCGGTGAGCAAACCAGTTGAGTAAACTGCCCTCCCAGCCCCGTCCACCAAGACCTGCTGCCCTGGGGTGGGAGGAAGCAAGCAGAGGAAAGGTTCGGAACTCCCCAAGTCCAGGGCTCACCCGTGTGCCTGGCCAGGGCTTCATCCTCTCCATCCGTGAAGATGAATGTCTGGAAGACAGAAACGGCCTTGAGCCCGAAGCTGAGTCCCAACATGGGGCCTGAGGGCAGGGCATAGGGGCCCCCTGGAGCTCCCCAGCTGCAACCTGGTACCCACCGTTTCCCAAGCACTCAGAGTGGGCTTCAAGTGCCCTCTGGGTGGCAGCTGGGCTGGAGACTCGCGCCCAGTCTCGACAGCTGGGCCCAAGGTCACCCAGGCAGCTGCAAGGCACGAGCCAGGTGGGCGCCCCATCCACCCACCAGGTAACCGGCTCTGATCCGGCCCGGTACACCTGGCGTGGCACACACCCTTATTGACACAGCGCCCAGCCTGGCAACTTCAAGGGGCAGGGGTGGGGGCGGGGGCGAAGGAGGTCGGCTTTGGGAAGCCAAGTCTCAGTCACTGGGTTTGGGGACAAAGGCCTTTGCTGGGCGGCTGCCAAGCCCTGGCAGACAAAGGGCCCGGAGGGAGGATGAATCACCAGGCATTGTCCGCCAGCTTTGTCCCTGGCCAAGCGCGAGGGGCGCCGGGCCGGCCTTAACTCGGCCAGTTAAGCAGGAGCGGGCCGTGCTGTCATTACCATACAGCTGGCCTGGTTAACCGGGCCGGGCTGGACAAGAGGTTCCTCGGGCAGGGGTGTGGCCACCAGCACTGCAACCCTCGGAACTGAGGAGGTCACCCTCTGAGCCAAAGCAGCCGCCCAGGTTCTATGAGCTCGCCCATGGCCAGTGGGGAGGTGGCTGGGAATGGCTTGTGCCTCTAGCCCCCAATCGGGGCCCTGACACCCATGCAGCACAGAAACCTCCAATCCCCGCTGCTCAGGCAAGAAAGCCCGCTCCTTTGAAATGGATCTTGCCCAGGGACACAGCAGAGCTCCACCTGCATCAGCACGGGGCCACCCTTGCCAGGACTGACTGCTCTGCAGAAGAGAAGGGGGCCGCCGGGGCGGGGCCAGGAGCTGCCGGCGCCCGCCTGGGCCGGTCGGCACACGGGGAGGAATGTTCCTTCCTCTGCCGGCCCGCCCAGCGCGTGCCGCCTGCCGCACCCTGGCATGGCTGAGTGCAAGCCTGGGGCGGGTGGGGGATGCTCTGGATGAAGACAGCGGGGACCCCCCACGCCCACCAGGCCTCTGTCTCCTTCTGTACCGATCGGTCCAGCACGTGTGGGCTTGAAGCAGGGTACATACCCAGTGGCCTGGGGAAGCCCCGGGCAAGGAGAGGTGCACACCTCACCGGGACAGGGAGAGGGGGGATACAGCTCCTTGCTCAACCTGATGCCAGGCCCAGACACAGGATCTGGGGCGAGAGATACAGGGGGACGAGTGCAGGTGGGGTCTACACCTTCTCCTCCTCACACGCACCCCATTCTTCCGGAGCCCTGCAGTCGACACCAAACTCACACGCACAGACTCACACCCAGTCCCCTGCCTGCACCCCAGCATCTCAGCCCAGGAATGCCGTGGGAGGCGGAGAGGGCCGGCCCGTGCAGACGCTGTGCTGCTGGATTAAAAGAAAAATGCTTTCTTAATGAGATCAAGCGAGGCCGGTTCTCCCGCGCTTTGGCGGTGTCCTAAAAACCCAGCCCAAGGCTATGGAGATTAAAGTCACCTTTGTTCAGCTCGAGGAGCGGAGAGGCCTCCAGAACTAGGCTGAGGGGCGGGGCTGGGGTGTGCGGAGCCGCACATCTCCCCAACCTAGGGCGGCCAGGAGCTGCAGCCAGAGGCCTCAGCCACCGCTCAGGGACTCAGTTTCCTTCTCTGCAAGTTGCTGGGAGGAGACTCTGTTCTCTCCTGTTCCTAACAGCCCGGGGAGGGGGGCACCGTCACTACCCAAGAGTACAAGTGGGAAGACTGAGGCCAAATAAGTCACATCCTGAGGCAGAGGGTCTAGATGGGCTCCTGCCTTGCAGGGGCCCTCACTCCCCAGTCCCCCGAAGGAGGAAGACGGTGCAGCAAAGCGGCAGGGCTGGACAGGGCAGCAGGGACACTCACAGGAAGTAGCATTGTTCCTGGAGCCACGATTCAAAGAAACACAGGATGCCAAGTACTCCCCCCAACCATTGTGGCTGGGGCAGAAGCGGTGGTGGCAGCCCCTGCAGGCTGGCCCGCTCCACGGTGGGTGGGGGAGGAGCAGGGCAGAAGCCAGGCTCTTCACCCTGACCTCGAGGCCCATGGGGGCGCTCCCCACCCCACCTCTTCTTGCACAGCCCCATGCCTGCGATGGCAATGCCCGGATTTCCCTTTCTGGGTATTTTTGACTCTCAGTCTGACTCAAAGGGCACCTCCTCCAGGAAGCCTCCCCCCACCCCGCCTGGGCAGATGCCCACTCTCAGCTCACACAGCCTCTCTGTGTCTCCTATCAGATGAGTCTGAGTCACCGTGCATAAGCTGGAGAAGTGGGCCCTGACCTGTGTGTCCCAAGGACCCCTGGCCCACAACACGCCACAAGAAGGGCTTTGCTTGCTATTGGCACATGAGCTGACTCCAGGGGCAGATCCAGCCTCTCCTGGACCAGGTGACTCTGCAACAGTGGTCCCAGGGCCAATGGAGTGACAGGCCCTGACTCTGGTGCCTGCTGGGCTCACCCAAGCCTCCTGGCTTCACCAATTCTGTTTTACAACACCCTATTCAGGAATGTTTTTCCCATTTCAGAGATAAAAAGAATGAGGATCAGAGAGCCCTAGGTCTTGCCCTAGATTACCCAGCCCAACTAAGACTCATACTTCAGACTCCCTGATCAAGTCCCTTCTAGAGAAAGCCCCTAAATTCCAACTCAAGAGGTGCTCAGAGCTGGCAGTGCCCAGAGGGGGCAGACTGTTGCCCAAGCTCACACAGCAGGAAGGGCAACTGCTGGGGGTGGGGGACTGGCTCAGCGATGGTGCCCCACAGGGCTGTCAGTCAGGGATGGGGGGGGGGGCAGAGGCCCGCTCATCGCCAGGCAACCTGAGTGGCCAGCGTGCTAGCTGCGGTTCCCATGGAGCGAATAGCTACACACAAGAGGCCCGACGCCTTTCTCGGCTGGAGAAAGGGGCTTTGTTACCTTGCCCATGGGGCCAGCGTGAGAGCCGGCCGGCGCTGGGAATCCTAACGGCCCTCCCGCCAAACAAAACCCACCGCCCCCGAGGCCCCCTCCTGCCAGCCCACTGAGCCCCTGGGAAAGGGACGCCGGATTCCCAGGAGGCTGCTCTGGGGTTCCCAGGGTCCTCCCCAGCTTTAACTAGATAAGACTCTGCCCCCCAAACAGGGCTCAGCGAAGCCTGAAGGCCCTGGGTCTCTGGGGCATGGATGGGGAAGAAGGGGAGGGACCGGGTCTTCTCTAAACAACCACCTTCACACCAAACACCTCAGAACCTTCTTATTTGAGACAGTTCCCGCCCTGCCCTCTCGGAGCCCGCATTCGGTCCTTTCCCCGCCCAACCCAACCGTTGGGCTGTAGCCTCCAGGGAGATTTTCAAAGCGGGTGTGTCTTTATGATGTGTCTATAAGCAGTCAATACCCAACGGGGGAACTAAGCCCAAAGTTCCAGGCCTCAGGGGCTCCTGCACTGTGGGGACAGATCTCGAATATGGGTGCTCTCTTTCCTCTGAGGTGCATTCCCAGGGCCCCAGCACCCAGGAGGGATTTGACCTCACACCCTGGCAAACTGGGATGAATGAGAATGGTGCCAGCCCTATGCGTAGGGGTCCTGTTCCCTCCTTTACCTCCACAGGAAGAGCCTTCTTTGCAAGTACTGATGAGGACCCAGGGTGGATGACCCTGGATGGACCCCAGCTAGAATCTGCTTTTGGGATGCACCAGATTAACCTGGCGTTTGGAGAGCAAGCATCCCAGGGCAACCAGCCCCAAGCACTGGAGACTTGCTGTAGGATGGGTGCCCCCATTCAGGGCTCTGGAGCTTGGCTGCAGTGGGGCCCCCTCGGGCACTTCCACAGCTTTCTGGGGAATGGCCCCTCAGCAAGCAAACCGGGCTCGAAGGGGATGGATTGGC
The DNA here is from genome assembly GCA_004027655.1 of Graphiurus murinus. Lineage (NCBI taxonomy): Eukaryota > Metazoa > Chordata > Mammalia > Rodentia > Gliridae > Graphiurus > Graphiurus murinus. The sequence continues at coordinate 15,339 of PVLC010001000.1, read as the reverse complement.
GTCACTGCCCCCCAAGACGGTCCGGTGGTGGGACAGGGATGCAATCCGACCCCATCAGACACCATCACCAGCTGGACAGGACCGTGTGCCATGCCCAGCCGCCCAGGCCCCGGGGCTCACCATCTCCTTGTGGCGTGAGATCCAGGTGTCCAGCAGCAGGTCCAGGCGCGCGCGGTGAAACTTCCTGGTGGTCTTCACCGCGATGAAGACATCGCCGGGCGCCAGCGGCTCAGCCGGGGGCCGCGCGTGTCCGTCGGCGGGGCGGGAGGCGCCCCCGGGCGGCGGGCCCGCGTCTCTGCGCGCGCGGGTCAGCAGACTGAAGTACTCGGACAGGCTGTGCACCTCGCGGGCGAGCTCTGCCGGCGCTGCTGCCGCCCCACGTCCAGGAGGGGCCGCCCCCGCGGGGCCCGCCAGGCTGCGCAGCGCGCGTCGGCCGCGCTCGGCGGGCACCGGGGGCGCCGGCGGGTCCGCGGTGAGCACCAGGAGGCAGGCGAGCAGCGCGCCCGCCAGCGCCAGCAACAGGCGCCGGCCGCAGCGCTTGAGCATGGTGGGGGCCCGCACAGCGCGCCGCCCTGCTCTCGCCGAGGTCCGGGTCCGGCAGCGCCGTCCAGCAGCGCGCCGCCCGCGCCCAGCGCTCTTAACCTCCCCGCCCGGCCCCGCCCCTGCGCGCTCACTGGCTCGAGCCCTGGGCGGGGCCTCGTGGGTCACCCCCCCCCCAGCCGGGCAGCGCCCACGTGGGGCCTCCGCGGGGGGCTGGGAACGGCCCGGCGGGCGCCATGGCCCCGCCCCCTCGCGCACGTGCTCGCCCGCCCCTCCGGATCGCCCCCGCCGGGGGCGTGGGGCTCGGGCCGGCCCGCGCCAGATGCGCAGACGGGGCACCTCGGCCAGCCTGCGTCTGCCGCACCTCGGAGTCTGGGTTGCGTAGGGGCGCGCCCTGGGCGCGGAGGATAGGGTGCAGGGACAGGATCGGAGCTCAGATGCCCCGCAGGCCCCACCTTACTTCCTCGCTGGGCACTTCTCCCCCAGTCCGTTATCCCCCTTGGGCCAGTGCAGGCCAGGCCTACCAAGGCGGCACCCAGGTCACGAGCGCTGGGCTCCAGCCGTTATTAACACCCACCGGGAGTCTAGCCACCTGTGTTACTGGTGGGGACCCGAGGTTCCAGCCAGAAAGCATCTGTACGAAATCCATCCCCTCTCATTTCCTGGAGTCCCCGCCCTATGTGGCGTAGATAGGTCCCCGAAATCCTCTGGCGCCTCGTGGTTAAGAGACTCTGGTCACTCCTTCCCTCATGGATGAAAGGGCCGCCTTCTGTCCCATTTGGTCCCTCCTCTCTCGCGCCAGATGTGACCCAGCTGTGTGCCCTCCCGGCGCCACCTCCCCGGCACATGGCCCCCGCCCCCTGGCCCTTCCCACGGGCCTAGGATGGCCTCCTGCACGAGCGGGGGCGGCAGGAATGCGTGCTTGAGGCCTGGGCGAGGGGCTAGGGCCTGGAAGTGGCCAAGGGGCCCCCGAGGAGTAAGTGGGAGCAGGGTCGAACCCATGCCTGTCGCTTCTGCAGGCGCAGCTGGAGGCAGCTCTCCGCTTGGCTGAGCCTGGGTCCCCTGGGCCTCAGATCCTGCATTCTCCCCAAAGTTCCTCTGCACACAAGGTGACCAGCACAACAAGGCTGCTGCTCATCCTCCTGGCTGGCCAGTTACCTCCGCAGCACTTACCGCTGGCCCTGGAGTGGTATTTTTAGTTATTTCCATACCTTCTTGGGATCCCTTCCCCTGAATATCAACGGCAAGCAAGACAGCAATGGATTTGCAGAATCTCAGCCTGGACAGATGCTGGAACATAGTAGGGCTCTGTCAAGACTTGTTGAATAGATGCATATCTGGCTCTGCTGCCCGGATCCCCCCCCCCCCTCCAAGAGGGCTGTGGCCCATTTGCTCTGAGGACCCGGGGCCCTCTGGTGGGGTGAGAGGGGGACGGTGGTTCCCAGGCCTTTTCCTGCCGGCCCCAGGTAATTAGCAGGCACCACCTCGGGTAGGCAGATGCCTGAGCAGATGGTGCTGGCTATGCCCAAGTGACAAGTCTCCCATGGCGTCACCTCCTGCCATAAACCCCTCCCCCAGCCGCCAGAACCCAGTCCTGGCAGCTGCAGGGGCTTGGAGTGGGCAGTAAGGAAAAGGACCTTTTGATGGCTGGATGGGCTGCCCTGGAGTCATCAGCCAAGCCCTAGGATCTCTGCCCCATGTCCTTCACCCCCAGCACAAACCCACCTATCTTCATCCCGGCTAGTTGGGGGCTAAGCCTCCTCCACCCAATTATCTCTCCTTTGGGCCCCCTGGCAGCCTCTACCCTGGTCTCCCTATCCCCAAACTGTCTTCTATACTCTCCGTGGGGCAACCAGTCAGCTCTAATCTGAATCCTACCTCCCCCCCCACGTGATCAGAACCCTCCATGGCTCCCCACTGCCTGTGAGTTGAAGTCCTAGTGATAGTGCCTGTGCCTCCTCATTCCCCAAGAGCCCAAGCATGCTAGGCCCCCACATCTTTGCAAGGCTGCACCCTGTCAAGGGAAACAATAGTGGGCACCCATTAGGTGCCCAGCATTCTGCAAATGCAGGAGAGAGTGTAACAGCCACCACACCTCCCCACACCCACCTGACCAAGTCCTGCGAGTGAATCCATCCCTTGTGGGCTCTCAGCTCAGGGGGTAGGAATCCCTCAAGCCTCAAAGCACCCCAGACCCTTATGCTCCTGGCTCATCTTGGGTACCGGTGCTTCTACACGCCAGGCAGAGAGGGCAGAGTGCCCATTGCACAGAAAGCAAGCTGAGGCTCAGAGGGACTGCTCCAGCATGCGGAGGGGGCAACCATCCAGAAGGGATTGGCCCAGCCTGGCAGGGGCACATGCATAGAGCTGGGCAGGGGGCTTCCTGCAGCTGGCTTCCTGTAGCCAGGCTTGAGGGGAATAGGGGACCCAGCTGTGGCTGCTTGTCTGGGAACAGCAGGACAAAGCCTTACGGCATTCTTGTGGGGGCTGCAGGACTTGGCAAGAGTGATTCAATTTCTTTGCTGTCAGGAGAATGGAATTTCGCGGTGGCTCCTTGAGGTCTGAATACTGGAGGGGCCAGCTAGCCGCCTGCCCCTTCCCCAGGACCCAGGACAGGCTCCAGCTGGAGGCACTCCCTCCGACCCCAAGGCTCCCTACAAACTGGCCCCATAGGAGGGGAGGCTAGGGAAGGTGCTCAGCCCAGTGGCTGAAGAGGGAAGACAGGCTGTCCAGGAATCCCCTGGAGAAGGGACCTGGGGGAGGGGGCAACCCCAGGGCCCAGCCCGAGGCAGGACCCTGTGAATACAGCCAGGCTGCTTGTCCTCCCATCCATGAGGAGCCATCTCTCAGCCTCGAGAACTGGGACCTATGACCTTGCTCCTCCTAGTTTTGATGGTACTGGGGTTTGAACTCAAGAATGTTCTACCACTGAGCTATATCCCAGCGCTTTTTTTAATTTTAATTTTTTTTTTCAGTACTGGGGATTGAACCCAGGGGCATTCTACCTCCGAGCTACACCCCCAGCCCTATTTTTTATTCTTTATTTTGAAACAGGGTCTCACGAAGTTGCAGAGGGCCTCACTAGGTAGCTGAGGCTGGCCAGGAACCCAGATCCTCTGGTCTCAGCCTCCCAAATGCTGGGATTACAAGCGTGTGCCACCATACCTGGCTTAATTTTTTATTTTGAGGCAGGGTCTTACTAAATTGCTGGGGTTGGTCTTGAACTTGCAATCCTCCTGTCTCAGCCTCCCAAGTATTGGGATTATAAGCATGCACCACTGCCCCCAGTTTACTATCCTGTGTGTGTGGGGGGGGGTGGTAGTAGGGATTGAAGCCAGGAATATCCTACCTTCAGGCTACACCCCCAACCCTGATTTGTATTCTTTATTTTGAAACAGGGTCTCACTAAGTTTTGGAGTGCCTCATTAGGTAGCTGAGGCTGGCTGCAAACGAACCCTGATTCTCCGGTCTCAGCCTCCCAAATGCTGGGATTACAAGCGTGTGCCACCACGCCCGGCTCCTCAGCCCTATTTTATTTTATTTATTTATTTATTTATTTTTGCGGTACTGGGGATTGAACTCAGGGGCATTCTACCTCCGAGCTACACCCCCAGCCCCATTTTTTATTCTTTATTTTGAAACCGAGTCTAAGTTGGGGAGTGCCTCACTAGGTAGCTGAGGCTGGCCTCGAACCCGGATCCTCCGGTCTCAGCCTCCCGAATGCTGGGATTACAAGCGTGTGCCACCACGCCCGGCTCCTCAGCCCTATTTTATTTTAAAACAAGGTCTCATTAAGTTTCTGAAGGCATTGCTAAATTGCTGAGGCTGTCCTCAAACTGGAGATCTTCCTATCACAGCCTTGCAAGTCCTGGGATTATATGCATGCATCACCACCTCCAGCTAACTGTCCTTTTTTTTTTGGTACTGGGGATGGAACCCAGGGGTGTTCTACCTCCGAGCTATACCCCCAGCCCTATTTTTTATTCTTTATTTTGAAACACTAAGTTGTGGAGGGCCTCACTAAGTAAATGAGGCTGGCCTCAAACCTGGATTCTCCTGTCTCAGCCTCCCAAGTGCTGGAATTACAAGCATGCGCCACCACTCGCGGCTTAACTTTCCATTTTTTAAGGTGCTCATGGGAGATAGGTCAGAGAGAGTAGCAGCCCAGCTCTCCAGCCCCGACTTCCTGGGCTGCTAACCTCCTACCTGGATGTCTAAATAGCCAGGAGACCTGCCTGTAGAAGTCGGGTGGAGAGCTGGCAAGACTCCCAGGACCGGGGAAGGTCATACTGAGCCCTCAGCTGTCCTAAGTTCCCCAGTGCCCACATCAGGCTCAGGGGCCACATCTTGTTCCCATTGAGTTCAGGTCCCCCCACTGCCCACCGTGCTCAGGTCCTAGAAGATGGGTTGGGCCTGCCCTCGCCCCACCAGTCCTCCAGAAGCATCAGTCTGCCATCCACCTACTGTTCCAGGTGGTGTCTGGGGCTGCTGCTATCCTGCCCTCCTGCCGGGCCCGGGGAGGATCTCTGGACACCTAATGGGTGACCCATTAACTCTGCAGGAAGCCATCCGAGGAGACCCATCATCGTTCTGTTGTCAAGTGGTCCTGCTCAGTGTCCCAGGAACCAGCCCCCTCCAGCCCTGCAGCAGAGCCCAGAGAGGTCTGAGGCGGTGACCCCCAACCTCTCAGCAAGGCAGGAACAGGAAGGCGGGCCAGGCACTGAGGCGCTCTCTCCTGATCTGACGCAGATGCAGGCTGCTGGGGGAGGGTGCCAGGGTGCCCGTGGGCTTCCCACGGTTGCAGGGGCCTGGCCAGGCTGGCCCACCGAGGCCCAGCCAGAAGGTTCTGGGTGAGCAGTGGCTGCTGGCAGGAAGGGGGGTGGGGACTGGCCGAGGAACTGCCCAGGCAGGGGGTGGGGTGCAGGGTGCAGCCGATTCCCAGGGCTGCTGTCGGGGTGGGCCTGCCCTAGAGGGAGAGTGGGCAGCCTCCAGCTGTGAGGGGAGCCCACCTCATTCCCAGCCGGCCTGCACCCCTCGCCGCCACTGCCCCCACGCTGTGTGGTCTTGGGCGGTTTCCCATCTCACTGTGGGCCTCAGGATTTTACTCAACTCTGTAATAGAGAAGTGGCTGGCGCCTTTTCCCCCCCTGCCCACCAGAGTTGGCTTGGGATTGGTACTCTGCAGCCGTAAGGCAACAGCCTTTCCCAGGGTGGCCTGACCCGCAGGCCTGAACCACGGACAGAGTGGCCAGGCCCGTCAGGGTCCTGCAAACTTGGCCCAGGTGGCTGGGCAAGGCTTCAGAGGGCATCCTGGCCTGAGGCACCCTGCCAGGCCAGCCAAGTGCCTCCTCTTCCAGTATAATCTCCCCCAACCCCTGTGGCACCCCCTCATTCTTGTACTGATCACTGGTCATGTGAGGCTGCAACTGCTCATTTATCTGCCTGTCTGCCTCCACAAGGGCTGGAAATGTGTCTTACTCCTTGTCAGGGTCTTGCACAAAGTAGGTGCTCAGTAAACACTAGCTGAACAGCGTGGAGAAATGGGCCAGCACAGGATGGGAGGAGTGGATGGATGAATAGGATGTACAGATGGATGGGGGAACAGGTGACTGAGATGGGTAGATGGGTGGGTGGATGGATGAATGGGTTAGGCATAGGATAACTGGAATGAGGAGATGGATGGGTGGATGGATAGGAAGATGGACAGGACAATGGGCGAATGGGATAGGTAGAGAGATGGGTGGATGGATGAATGGGATGAGAGAAGGCCAGAAGGAGGCCATGTCGGAGGAAGAGCCTGAGGTCAGAGAGACGCCCATCATTCGGTATGCAGGGCCCCCTTTCAGTGGAGACTCTGACTCACACTGGAGCACCCTTCCACTGCTCCTGGGATCCTGTCCCCCTGACAGGGGCACGGGGTCATGACTGGGGCGGGGGGTTGAGCCCGGAGCCTGACAGGCCGGGCCCTGTACAGCCAGGCCCACCTCCTGCTCACCCATGCAGACATACAAGCTAGCCATTCTTAGGGAGACAAAGGCCAGCTGGGGTAGGGTGGCTCTGGTGTCTCCCTGGTGGGTGTCTGGCCTCTGCAGGACATTAGTAAGTGGATCCCCGTGGTCGGGCTCTGCTACTGGGGGCTACAAATCAGATTAGCCCAGCCAGCCCCACAGCCCAGATGGCCCCAGACAGGAGTCATCAGAAGCTCAGCTGCCAGGCCCAGGCCGCTGCCCTCCTGGTGGCACAAACCCTGGCCCCAGAGCCCAGAGTCCCTCCCCCTGCTGTGGGGTCCAGGGCATGCCCCCTCCTCTCTACTCAGCTGCAAGATCAATAGTTTAGTGAGGCCCTTTGAGGCCTGAGTGTGGGGTGCTGGAACCGCACCCGGCGTGGGGCAGGCTGCAGGCCTCTTGCTTCCCCCGTGGCCTCCTGAGCCCACGCTCAGTCCATGCCAGGGCAGCGGCAGCCCGCGTGCCTTTCACCCCGAGACCCATGTTCCCCAGGGCTGGGTGCTCGCTAAGGTGATGGAAGCTTTGCTTTCTTTGGCCTCTCAAGCGTGGGGTAGCTATGGCACCAGGAGATAGATAATCCATGCAGCTCTGGAAGTGGGGGCTGGGGGTTCCATGCCAGATATGACAGTCACTCCAGCAAAGAGATACGCCACACCATAGCACCTGAGAGTCACGGCTGTGCGCAGGCCGCCACCCACCTCCACTCACCCATCCGATCGCCCACCTGTCCTCCTGCCCACTGCCCACTCACCCGCCAACACCGGGCTTGGTGTGGGGACACAGCCACTGGCCCCACTGCACTCACAGTCTCATGGGAAGGATTCAGCAGGCACACAGATGTCCCCAGAGCAGGCAGAGGGTGGTAGGGGTTGGAAGATGGGTCAGGCTCAAAGGTATCCAGGATCTGGAGGGAGAGTCCACTGGGAGCCAGGGCTGGGGCAGTGGGGGCTTCTGGAAAGGGTTCTAGGAAAAGGCTGATATTTGCCCTGGAAGCTTTGGGCAGGTGCAGGTAGATGGGCAGGTAGGGATGGGGCCATCCCAGGTCTGCAGAAGTTGAACCCTCCGTAGTGTGGGAGATGAGGCTGAAGCCATGGGTAGCAGTTTTGGATCCAGGCTCAGGATGCCATGTGGGAGGCAATAGTGAGCCACAGAAGGTTCAAGAGCAAGAGGGAACTGGACTAAGGTGCATTACAGAAGGAGGAGAAGCAGCTGTGAAGTCTACTTGAGTCAGGGTGCATCAACCCTGAGCCTCCTTCCATCCACCCCTCCAGGCCTTAGGGACCGTTCTTGGAGGGGGCTGTGCTCACCTGAATCTTTGTTTTCTTTCTGCTTTGGGAGGCTCTGCCAGTATTGGAGCTTCACAGGAAGGATTTGCTGAAGGAGGGGACAGGCAGGCAAGGGAGGGACAGGGTCTCAGCACGGGGCAGGGCTGCGGCCAGCATGAGCTGGAGGCCAGGGCCTCTGAGACTCCCCACGCTCTCTGTAGCAGAGGTCTCTGTCCACACGCTGTCTGCTGTGACTGGTCCAAAGAGAGAGAACATTTGGGAGTGGCAACCTGGAGACATTTTTGGTTGTCACAACTGGCAGGAGCCCAGGGGCACTGCACAACCACGACTGTTTGAAGCCACAGTGGAGGCACCAGCCTCTGTGGGGTTCTGGGCAGCAGCCCCCCCCCCACGCCTGGCCCTCACGAGAGGCAGGCATGTCCCTCCGCCTTCCTGCAGGAGGTCACACCAGGGCAGAGGATGCAGCAGGCAGGGCTGTGGGGACAGTGTGACCGCCCTGGAACGGAAGGATGGCACGGGGGGCTTCCGGTGGTGGCTGACAGGGGTGCAGGGGGCGGCAGGCCAGGGCTGGGGCCAGAGCTGCTGTCCCAGGCTTGTTGAGGGCAGAGTGGAGGGGGCTCCAGGGTCACTGGCCCACCTCTGCCACCCGACAGCCTCCAGGTGGCCCCAGCCTCAGCCTCAGGTCAGGCCCAGGATGGGGTGGAGGGAGGGGCCTCCTTGAAAGCTGTTTGCTCAGCCGAGGTTTAATCTCCAAAACAGGAAGGCGCGTGTTGACAGAAGCAGCAGACGGAACTGTAACTGCCTGCGCCTGCCTGCCAGGTTAAGCTCCCGGCCCCCTCCTCCTGCCCACGCTCTGGGGAGCCCCCAGACCCGCCCTCCAAGACAGCGCTCCCACCCTCCAGCAGCCCAGGCTGCAACCCAGAGGAAAGCACCCCGCCCCCATTCTGCCAGCTACGGGGGAGCCCTGGAGCCAGAGGGCATGAGGGGCAGGAAGGTGGAGGGGCCCCAGGGTCAGGCCTCTTGGCCTCCGCTCACAAATGAGGAAGCTGAGGCTCAGAGAGGGAAGTGAGCTGGCCTGGGGCGCACAGCAGGGGTGGGCACTGACCAGCAGAGCAGAGCAGAGTGCCTGGCAGGGGTGCCTGGCTACAGGCCAACGTCATAAACTTACCCTGCCAGAGGAAGTTGTGAAGCCAGCCTCCCGGGCAACCTCTGGGCTCATTCTGGACAGCAGCTTTGCCTGACAGCCCCATCAGGGCCAGCAGGAGCCCAGTGGGCTCTCTGTCTCTTCTTTGTGGTACTGGGGTCTGAACCCAGGAGCATTCTACCTCTGAACTACACCCCCAGCCCTTTTTATTTTTAAACAAGGTTTCACAAGTTGCTGAGGGCCTCACTAAGTTGGTGAAACTGGCCTCCAACCTGTGATCCTCCTGTCTCAGCCTCCCAAGTACTGGGATCACAGGGATGCTCTACCATATCTGGCTCTGGCCATTGAATCATAAAGGTGGGGTTCTGATCTGGCCCCTCCTTGCCTGGCCACCAGGATTTGGCCCCTACTAACCTCTTTTGCTGCCCAGTACCCTGGGCTCAGCCCGACCCCAAGCCTTCCCAGCACCTGCTTCGAACAGGAAGGCTTGACAACCCATCTTAGCCTCACTGCTCAGCTGCCACCTCCTGCAGGACATCTTCCAGGTCCCCCCCCACACACACACACACATCTTCCTCACCCCGCCACCCAGCCCAGCACACAATCTGCTTCTCAACCGTAGTGGCTAGGCATTGACTGCACATGGCCTTGCTATAAGAGCTAGGAGAAGGGACCCAAAGAGCCTGATGCAGGGCAAGCAGGACTCTGCTCAGGACCACATAGTGATTGGCATGCGTCTCGGGCCACCCTTGAGAGGGAGCACTCGTGGGCTCACGCCTCCTGGTGTCCCTCATGCCCCAGGAACCATCGCTCAGAGGAGCCAAGGTGCCAGGGCTACTCCAGTGATGGGCCTGTGGGCTTCTTTCTGCTTTTCCTTGGAAGCTTCTGCCAGAGCAAGAGTTGGACAGGCCCGGTGGCACATGCCTGTAATCTCAGTACTTGGGAGGCTGAGACAGGAGGACTGAAAGTTTGAGGCTAGTTTCAACAACTTAGACCCTCAGCAACCTAGCAAGATCTTGTTTCAACATAAAAAATAATAAGGGCTGGAGGTATAGCCCAGAGGTAGAATGCCCCTGGGTTCAATTCCTAGTACATAAATAAATAAATAGTCCCGATCCAAGGGCGGGCAGCTGGTTGGACTGGCCTAGGCTGGGGACTCGGTGGCCGGAGCATCCCAGGCCTGGCCCCTTTCGAGCCTGGTCAATGGCGTTTCTTTGGGAGGGGGAAGTAGAGTCCTGGTCTTGGGTATGTCATGTAACCTCGTGTGGGGTCACAGCCTGATTCTGTCTGGTCTTGGCACTCCCAAACCAGCAGTCCCTTGAGAACTCCTTGGGGCTCCAGTGCCCGGCCAGCTTCTCAGGCCTGATACATCCTCAGAGGCACATCCCTTGGGTGGGCAGCCCTCCCTCCTGTCTCATCCCCGCCCACCATTGCTGTCACTCTATCCGTGCCACCCAGTTTCCCTCCTCATCTGTGGCTTGGGGCCGGGGACCCTGGGGGGACAGTGGCCCCCTTTGAGGTGGATCAGGTGTCCCGGGTGGGGCTGGCAGGCGCGTCTGCTTGGCTGGGGCAGGGGCCACGGCTTTCAGGTCTTCAATGCCTGAGATTAGGTTCCATCCCCGGGGGACCCCTGTTGTGTGGCCATTGTGATGGCCTGGGAACCAGACAGGGACGTGCCTGCCTGCCCACAGGATCCCGGCCTATGGCTGCGGTCCCAGTGTCCTCTGGGCGGTTGGGGCAGCCTGCCTCTGGGGTGGGAGCATATGCTGATTCTTAGACGTGAGCACCTGTAGCCACCATCCACCCAGGGGCTCCGAGAAGCACAGTGAGTGACCCAGGGCCACCTCCTTGGACATCGCGAGGCTTCCCAGCAGCTCACGGAGCAGAGCGGGGCTGGATTTCCAGCCTGTGCCCTCCAGGGTTGGTGCAGGACCTGCGGCGGGTGCACGGTGGGCGGCTCTGCTCAAGGCACTCCCTGACAGTGCCCTGCCCCCGCCTGGGCTCAGATGGCAAGGCAAGTCCTGGGCCTCAGTTTCTCTGAGATAGTAGTAGGCAGGAAGTGGAGGACAGGCTGACAATTCCAGGTGCTAATTGCAAGATCTTGTGTTTCCTGCCCAGGAGGGGCGAGTGGGGGTGATGGGGGGGCTGCTGGCTGAGCAGCCAGGAGCCTCCCAGATACCGTGACCTGAGCACCTCTGTACCTCACCTCCCGGCTGCAGGCTGAGACCTGCTCCTTGGCCCGTATAGAAACCCAGCTGGCTTGCAGGGCGTGCTGGTGCATGCCCATCATCCTAGTACTTGGGAGGTTGAGGCAAGAGGATGGCAGGTTCGAGGCCAGCCTCAACAATGTAGCAGGACTAGCAACTTAGCCAGACAAACCCTGTGTCAAAATAAAAAATAAAGCCAAGCATGGTGGTACACGCCAGTAATCCCAGTCTTTGGGAGGATGAGACAGGAGGATTGCAGGTTCTCAGACAGCCTCAGCTACTTAGTGAGGCCCTCTGCAACTTAGTGAGACCCTGTTTCAAAATAAGGAATAAAAAATAGAGCTGGGGGTGTAGCTCAGAGGTAGAATGCCCCTGAGTTCAATCCCCGGTACTGCAAAAAATAAAAAAAGAGTGAAAGTCTAGCTAGGAGGTAGAATGCCCCTGGGTTCAATCGTCAGTACCAAATACTGGGTGTAGCTCAGAGGTAAAACACCCCTGAGTTCAATCTCTAGTACCTCCCCCAACACACACAAAAGAGAGAAGAAAGAAAAGAAAAGAAAAAGAAACCCAGCTGGCGTGTGCCACTGTGCCCAGCTTGGAAGTAATTATTAACAGAGCTCCCTCATGCTCTTAAAAAATGTCCCAGTTTAGATGACGTATATGTGGCCATGAGCTACATATGCCTGTAATCCCAATACTTAGGAGTCTGAGACAGGAGGATCACAGGTTTCAGGCCAGACTCGGCAACTTAGTGAGACTCTGTTTCAAAATTAAAAAATTAAATAGGCCTGGAAGTGTAGCTCAGAGGTAGAATGTCCCTGGGTTCAATCCCCAGTAACTAACACACACACACACACACACACACACACACACACACACACATACACACACTACTCCTGGGACAGTTGCAGGACAGACCCTCTGGTGGGAACAGCACAGGTCCTCTGGTAGGAATGAAAGTGTGTGGTTGTGCCAGAGCATGGGGGGTGGGGGGCACACCATCCTCCCAGTCTGCACGTGTTGGCTGGCGTGTGTGGGGGACACATGTGTCCTCGTGTGCACATGCCAAGTCCATCCCAGCAGCACCAAGACAATTCCTTCCGCAGCACAGCTGGAGACTCCGGAAGGAGGAGGTGGGTCTGGCTGGCCTCATCCTTGTTCCCCAGAGAGGCCGCAGGTCAAGGTAGGAGGCGGAGGCCAGGCCTGACTCCCGGGTAGGTCTGTGGGGGGCGGGAGGAGCTTGGCTTCTGGCCCAGCATCAGGACAGTGAGCCTGGACAGAAGGCTGGCCTGTGAGGAGAGGGACGCCTGGAGAAGGGGCTTTGGAATTCGCTGGCTGCCCCGGGTCCATCCTGACCCTCTGCCACCTCTTCCTCCAGGAAGCCTTTGCATGGCCAGCTGCCTCCACCTGCACCTTAGGCCCGAGTGCGGCATGGCCGCAGGGGGAGGGGGAGGGGAGGGGAGGAGGGAGACTCAGCCAGGGTTGAATTGCTCCTTACCTGGCAGACATATTCCCAAGTGCCCATTGGCCCCAGTCCATCAGGGCCCTAGACGGACAGGGTTTGCTTTGGACACAAGGTCAGCCCCAGCAGATATGGGCTGAGCCCCATGGAGCCCGATTCCCACGACAGGAACTCAAGACAGTAGGAGTCACACCTTCTTTGGATACTCTGGCCGGTGGCTGCTCTGGGTCCTGCAGAGCTTGGCTTTGGGAGTGGAGCTGCTTTGGGGCTGGGCATGTCCCTTGGAGGCCAGGCCTGGCAACACCGCCTGGCACAGGGGGAGGGGCCAGGGCAGGTCTGGCTAAGGCCTTCGGTGAGGCAGGCGGACCCCGTGAGGATCACATGCAGGGAGCCCTCAGGGTCACTCTGGCCAGTCTGGAACCACCACCAAACCATCCCCTTTCTGGCTGGTCTGGTGTGGGACTGCAGAGGTAGAATGTGAGCAACCAACCCAGCCTTGCCTTCTGGGGGACGGCGTCCTCGGGGCCAATAGAGATTGTGGGACAAGATTCTATGTGGGGACCAGCAGGACCAAATGAAAAGGTCAGCCCAGTGTGGTGGTACACATCTGTAATCCCAGCAACTCCGGAGGCTGAGGCAGGAGGATCACAGGTGCAAGGCCAATTTAGCAATTTAGAGAGACTGTTTCAAAATAAAGAATAAGTGGGGCGAGGTGGCGCACGCTTGTAATCCCAGTACTTGGGAGGCTGAGACAGGAGGATCAGCCTCAGCTACTTAATAAGGCCCTCCACAACTTAGTGAAATTCTGTTTCAAAATAAAGAATAAGTGGGGCATGATGGTGCACCTTTGTAATCCCAGTACTTGAGAGGCTGAGACTGAGGATTTGGGTTCGAGGCCAGCCTCAACTACTAAGTGAGGCCTTCTGCAAATTAGTGAGACCCTGTTTCAGAATAAAAAATAGGGCTGGGGATGTAGCTCGGAGGTAGAATGCCCCTGGGTTCAATCCCCAGTACTAGAAAAATAAATAAATAAAATAAAATAAAAAGGGATGGGGTATAGCACATAGGTAGAAGACCCATGGGTTCAACCCTCAGTACAAAAGAAAAGATAAGAAGTCAGCTAACGAGGCTAGAGGAGTGGATGCACAGCCTGAGACCCAGAGGGTGACGTCATCCCAGCATAGGAAGCTGCAGGTGCAAAGTCCCCTCGGCTGCTGCTCAGTGGCTCCCTCAGGGAGCACTTGGGGGGCACCTCCCAGAAGCCGGAGCTGTGCTGTTGAAGGTGGGTCAGACTTCACAGGACCAAGGTAGAAGAGGGCATGGGCTGGGCCGGCTGAGGGTCTTTTCTCAGGAAGCTGGAACTTGAGGAGACCAGTCTATAGGACTGATGGGGACCAGGAGAGTGCCAGCTGGATGGGTGTCTGTTCTGGTCCTAGGGGAGCAGGGATCTCCCCACTAGTCCCTGGGCCAGGAAACTGGTCTACCGTGAGCCCGCCCCCAAGACCCTCCTGCACCAATGAGCTAAGACCCGAGCTGGGGTTCAGAGCTCTGTGGAGTACCCCTCGTGTTCATGGAAGGATGGGGCTTGCCCGTGTGGTACCCCAGCCGGGCCCCCCTCCCTGCCCCTCCTGAGCTCTGGAAGATGAGCCTTATCAGCAGCTCCCCAAACAGTTTCCTGGGGCTGCTGTAACAAACTGCCACAAACCGGGTGGATTCAACAGTAAGGACTGAGCAGGGCACAGAGGTACACGCCTATAATCCCAGCCACTTAGGAGGCTGAGGCGGGAGGATCGCAAGTTTGAGGCCAGTCTGGGCAATTTAGCAAGATCTTGTCTCAAAATTAAAAGGGCTGGGGTGTAGCTCAGTGCTAGAGCACTTGCCTAGCATGTAAGAGGCCCGGGGTTCAATCCCCAGTACCACAAACAAGAGTTGATTTTCCCCCAGCTTTGAAGGTCAGGTCAAGGTGCCAAGGTCAAGGTGCAGCAGGGCTGGCTCCTCTGAAGGGTCTGAAGGGAATCTGCTTGCAGACTCTCCAACCTGGTAGCCCTCTGCCTCACTGCACAGCCTCTGTCCCTGCAGGCCCTCTCTGAGTCTCTGTCCTCTTTCTTTCTTTCTCTCTCTCTCTTTTTTTTTTTTTTTTTGTACTGGGGATTGAACCCAGGAGCTTTCTACCTCTGAGAAACAGGGTCTCACTAAATTGTTGAGGCTGGCAGCGAACCTGGAATCTTCCAAGTACTGGGATTACAAGTGTGTGTCACCACACCCGGCTATTTATTTATTTATTTATGTGGTACTAGGGATTGAACCCAGAAGTGCTCTATCACTGAGCTACACCTTCAGAACCTTTTTATTTTTTATTTTGAGACAGGGTCTTGCTAAGTGGCTAAGGGTCTGACTGAATTGCAGAGGCTGGCCTCAAACCCAAAATCCTCCTATCTCAGTTTCTCAAGTACTGGGATTACAGGCATGCACTGCTGCATCTGGCTCCTGTCCTGTCCTTTTTTTTTTTTTTTTTTTTTTTGCAGTACTGGGGATTGAACTCAGGGGCATTCTACCTCCGAGCTATACCCCCAGCCCTATTTTTTATTCTTTATTTTGAAACCGAGTCTCACTAAGTTGCGGAGTGCCTCACTAGGTAGCTGAGGCTGGCCGCGAACCCGGATCCTCCAGTCTCAGCCTCCCGAATGCTGGGATTA
>PVLC010000999.1:0-164025 GCA_004027655.1 Graphiurus murinus | reverse complement strand
GAGAAAGAGGAGGAGGAGGAGGAGGAAGAGGAGGAGGAGGAGGAGGAGGAGGGAACTGAGAATACATTCTGGTGAACCTTACTTGATTCCCTCCACAAAGGGGAATCTGGGCCCCTTCCGAGGTCTCAGTCCCCACCAGCTGTAAAAGCACCCCCCCCCCCTTTTTTCCCTCACACAAAGTTCTTATTTACAAATTTTACATTCTGCCTTACTCTCTTTCAAGTCAGGTTTCTGTTAGTTCCTAGCAACCTGAGGTACTACTTATTTCCTGAGTAGGTCCACAGTGAGTTTGTGTTCTAAGACAAGCCAATGTTCAACACTGTGGATTGACTGCTGGCACAGAAGTACAGTGCTGAGTCGCCCAGCTCAGTGGCCTGGATCTCCAAGCTACAGCGTGAGTTCTTGGGACACTCGGCTAAAATTCGAGTATCAATCAGTTCTGTTTTCTCCAAGATCTCTTCATTCTGAAAGTAAACCAAAAACTTGAGCTCTTCTTCTGGCTTCTTATGATACCAATACACATAAATCTGCCCCTTTTTAGGGACACAAGTCAGCTTGGCTTTTTGCGCTTTTCCTTTGACCAGATGTCTGGGACTCTGGATGACTTCAGTGTCCCCGGAACCTGTGGAGGAAGGAGACGAGATGGCAGCTGAAAACAAATCCCTGAAGGAAGCTTGGCATCTGAGCCACAAGAGAAAATGCTGGAACTCCAATGTAACCAGTCCTGAACGGGGATTTACCTGTTCCCCAGGACAAAAGGGCCACACAGCAGAGAAGTCGGAGGCGCATGGTTGGCTCAGGGAGGCAGCAGTGGCGGGTGAGTGGCTTTTTCTGCAAAGCTTTCTCATCCCCTTCAGCAACTTCCGGGTGATGCAGTCACTTTCCATAGACTTCACAGTTGCACAGCACTTGGGACAAAAACATTTCACAGGATGTGGGAGCGCAGGCTTTGTCTTAGCTGATGACAACAACTAGTGTGGTTTCAGCCTGATTTATTTTCCTCTTCTGTAACAGATCTTTTTTTTTTCCCCTATTTTAAAAAAGGTAATCGCTTATGTAATATTTATCTATTTGCTTTTTAAACCCACCAATGTTCCTCTTCCCTTTCTCCCTTCCATCTCAGATAACACATCATACCATTTGCTTATAGCAATCATAGTCTTTGCCATACTTATAACATCACATAGCAGCTACTTTATTTTTATTATGTTTACATTTTTTATTGGTGTATTATAATTGTGCATGATAATGAGATTCACGATGATGCATTCATATATGACATAACATTACTTGGTCTGTTTTCCTTCCCTCTCACAATCACCTTCCTTTACTCTACTGGTCTCTCCTAATTTTTATGAGGTTCTCTTTCTTGCTCTTTTTATTTTATCTCTAGCATCCATATGTAAAAGGAAGCATGGGACCCTTGATTTTCTAAGTCTGCCTGAACACAACATGAGTTCTCCAGTTACACTCATTTTCCTAAAAATGACATAATTTCATTCTTCTTTATGACTGAGTAAAACTACACTATAATTCAGGCGTAGTGACACACTCCTGTAATCCCAGTACTCGGGAGGGCGAGACAGGAGGATCACAGGTTCAAGACCAGCCTCAGCAACTTAGCAAGACTCTCAGCAACCTAGAGACATCATCTTTCAAAACAAAAAAATATAAAGGCTGGGAGCATAGCTCGGAGGTGGAATGCCCCTGGGTTCAATCCCCACTACTCCTCCCAAATTGTGTATATACCCACATTTTCTTTATCCATCCATCTATTGATGGACATCTGTTGGCGCCATAATTTGGTCATTGTGAATTGTGCTAGGAGCTACTTTAGAGAATTAAATGTTGAGCTGTACAAAAATGCTTATGACAAATATGCAATGCATGTTGAGAAACAATAAAATAAATATCCTAGGTTAAATTAAGCAGATTAAGGGATGGCTTATGGTGAGAATTTTCCAGACCATGTCATTCAGATTTCTACCATTCTTTCTCATTGTGTCCAGGTAGCTATTATTACTTGCTTTTCATGATAGATTTTATTATTTATTTAGGAATATGCCAATTGTATATTATTTAATGTTGTATATCTTTTAAAGTTATCTAGAAGAACTATTATGCTCATATTTTCATATGTTATTTTTCATTCAAACTCATGCTGACCACATAGAATTCTAGACCATCCATTTTCACTAATATTTAGCATTTCTTTATATTCATTTATATAATTTACTATCCATTCTTGAATTAATGCCCACTCCTCACTGCCTAGATTTTTTGTTACTGCAAACAGCGTTTCATTCTTACAATTGTCTCCGCATACCTAGGTGGAAGACTTTATCCCTGGGGATATCAAGACTGAGTCTTATTAACATGTCATCATCATTTAGCATGACTAAATGCTTTCCAAATGATTAAGCCAAATAAATAATCTCACCAAGAGCTCATAAATGTTTTCAAGTGCTCCAAATCTAGGACCACAGTGAGGATTTAGTATTCTTTTAATTTTGGTTGTCTATGAGGATGCTATTGCATCTCACAGTTTTATAATATATATGCAATTAGTAATTATTTAGTAATTTAGTTTTTACACTTCTGGTCAATTGGCTAGTATTTATTTGTAACAGTTATTTTATATACTCTGAATGCTAGACCTTTGTCTTTCTAATTTGTGGCTTATGTTTTCACTCTTTTTTGATGCTTTTTGTTAAACTGCTTAATTTAGGAGAATATATTATTCATTTGGGTATACTTCATTTATTCTTTAGAAGGAATTTTCTTACAATGCAAGTTTTTATTACTTACCAAAACACTTAATATTTTAATTTGCAGTTAAGCTTTTAACCCATTTGTAATTCATTTTAGCTTATGCTGTGATAAAGTCTCTAAGTCATATATATATATAATATATATATATATATATATTTTTTTTTGGTATGGAAAACCACTTGTCCCAGAATAATTTGTTGTGTGTTGTATTATCCACTCATACATCATCTATGACAGAGACTAATAACAATATAAAATAATATTGTTATTATTATATGAGAGACTACATATAAATGAGACTATTTTTCATCTTACTATTATTTTCCACTTATCTGCTTATATATATATATATATATGACTTTCATTTTTTACTTACAAAATAATTTGTTAGTTGGTAGGGCAAATCAATTCAGTTTGTATTTCTTCTTCAATATTATCTCATTTATTCTTGTCCACATAAGTTTTAGATTATTTTTGTTAGATTTCATGAAAAAATATTTTGTGATTATGATTGATACTGTATTAAATAATGATAAGGCAGAAATTGGAGTATTTTTACTATTGGTTCATTTATTCATGATCACAGTGTATATTTCCACTTATTTCTGATTTCTGTACAGCATTCCTTTAAAATTTAAATAGTTTTCTTCATTAAGGTCTTTATTATATCTAATAGATTTGTTCCAAAGTGTTTTATGTTTTATATTCTATCTTAATATTTGTCAGATGGTCTCTCTCTAAATGTTTCAGAGAGATATATCTTTAAACTGCTATTGCTAGGATGTGGAGATAAAAAACTGACCTTTTATATTCATTTTGAATTCAGTAAGCTTAATAAATGTGGCTATTAATAATGAAATGTTTCTTTAGATTTGGGGGGGGGTCTTTGTAAACCTGTCATCTGCCAGTCTCTACTCCTTTTTTTTTCCTTTCTCAAATGGACCGTTTGTTTTTCTTCTTGCTGCAAATGCAGCAGTACAATGTGGAATAAAGATGATGATGTCATTCATTTACATGTTGATCAAATATATTTGAATTTAACAACTACAAGCGGCAAGCATGTGGTAAATGCTTTAGGGATTACCAAATGTAAGGTAGAATCCTCCCAGGGTACCTGCAAATCCTTCTTCCAAACAGTGCCCCATCATCTTATCTGAAGTATCCTGGCATCTAACAACTCTTTTCAGGTGAAAATCTATGTCTGATGTTTATGCGCCCCAGGTATTTTGCAGAAGACCCACATTGCCCTCTAGTGGCTGGAGGGGCAAACTCACCTGATGCCCTCAGATTCTCGTGGCCGCTGCCTCTCCTGAGGGAAGACCTGCTCCACACTGTGACGCAGCACCGAGGCATCCAGGTGCTGGGACACAATCCGGAAACCTGCCGCATACTCCGTGGAACTATTACTAGAGACTAGTTGCACATTGCACAGTCGTTAATCCACAATTTTTCTTCTCAACAGTTTCTAGCCACCATTCCAGGTGAGTGAGCTACTTTGATCGCTGCCCTAAGTTCTCTGCTCTTTTCTTTGTATATGCTGCCAGCAAGGGATCTTATGCACGCTCATTCTTCCCATTGTATTAAATGTCCCCTGTGTTTTACCTGTATTTATTTTCTATGTCTGCGGCTTGAACATCCACAGCTTTCTGCATCTTTCCAGCTGGATTTGTCCCTCCCCTCCCCCATTCCAGACCCCCAGCTGGCCTCACATCTCAAGATAAATCATAGTCGTCCTCCCTTAGTCCTCCTCGTTCTTCTGGCTATAGTAGTCATCTTCAAACCTCCTGTCTGTGGCTGCTCATATCTCATCAGTTGCACAGTCTTTTTGATTTATTTCCTAAACACCTTTTAAACCCCTTATTTCCATCACTGCCATTATCTGAGTCACTCTTCAGCTTGCCTAGGCTACTGCACTGATTGACTTATTTCTCTGTGTCAACTCTCTCCACACTGATGGGGGGACAGAATATGTTACCCCCAAAATAGGCCACTTTGGCATAAAGACTATTTTGAGCTAAATGTACTTCAAAAGAAACAGTAGGTGCATGAGACACTCTGACCCTCCCTTATTTCTTCCTAAAAACAGGAAGACCCCATATAGAAGATGCCCTCCCAACACCAGAAGGACAGGAAGTGGAAGTAGAGGGAAATCTTCTCCAACAAATAGTGTTAGAGTAATCTGTATCCTGCTGGTCATGTCCTTGCCCAGGCCCAAATGCCTAGTCACATTTTCACAATTTACTACTCTGCCTACTTCAGCATGTAAGTGTTCGATTCTGGCTATTAGGTCTTTATTTCCTTTGAGACCTCTTGTGTCATGTAAAACTTGTATGAAATTAATTTATACGCTCTCCTGTTATGATGTTGATGTCAGTTTAATTCTTAGGACAGCTGAAAAATCCTCAGAGAGGAGAGGTGAAATAATGGCTAGCCTCTCTTACGTGGTCCATTATTTCTTCACATTGTAGTCTGGGTAATTAAACACACACCCAAATCTGATTACTTCAGAAGTCAAATGTTTAAAACCCTGGTGCTATTAAAGTTGATGTTAAATTAACCTCTATTAAATTTAATGTTAAATTCCATACCATTGATCTCGACTTGTAAGGTCTTGGTTTTGTAATGGTCTGATGCCTCTCTCCTATGTCACCTGGTGCTCACCCCTTCCTCACTCTGTTCCTGCAGAATTGCTAACTCCTCTCCAATCCTTCCACTCTCCAATTTCACTCCTGATGGAAACATTTGCGCTGGCTTTTCCATCTTTCTTAAATGCCCTTCCTTTCGTTATATATTATTATCCTTGGATCCATTTGCTGTAAAATATTTAGGAATAATATTTATTTTTTTTTTCCTTAAGAGGAGGATAATCATTAAACATACCAGATCATGGCTTCAGACTCTCTAGGCAGTGTTTGCTCAGGAGTAACCTATAGTAAATTAGCCACAGCCCGTTCTTGGTAGATAAAAGTATTTCACTGATTTTTAAAATTTTGCCTGATGGTAGATTTCAGATAAAAAACAAAGATATTCATGAGTATTGGAAATTGATGAAAGGCCAGTCAAAAGTTTTCAGACTGCTTTCCATATTCCAATGGAAAAAATGGCAGCTGTGGTTTGAAATGATTAAGTAGCTAATCAACCAATTACCTTCAGACACCTGAGGTCTAGGCGCTGTTACAATTGGGATGAGATTCTATAAGCCGGTTCCAGAAATTATTTTTGTGAGATGCAGAATTGCAATGCCAGTTGTGCCACACCTTGAAGACCACTTATGTGTAAGATGAGGTACTGAGCAAGAAAGGACACACAGAATGATGGTATATATCCAATCACTTGGAAGACTAGAAGGACCTTGCCTACTTCAAAGCCTCTGAAATTATTTTCATGGCATCTTCATTACTGGAGAACACAGTGCCTCTGTTGAGTGTGTGTGTGTGTGTGTGTGTGTGTGTGTGTGTGTGTGTGCACATTGGAAAGGGAGAGATATGAATTTATCTCAAAGTTGACCTTGGTTTTAAATACAAGATAGCTCAGCATAGAATATAGAATCAGAATATGAAAAGAAAGTGCTACAATTCAAAAGGATCACTCATTTTTGTCATATCTGGAGAGAATGTTAAAAGATTCTTATTTTGTTGGTCCTGTTCCAAGGAGGGCAGAACTCAATTTGGTTTGAGTTACCTTCAATGGTATTGTCATATTCCCTATGATAACGCATGCCGACAGCAGGCTGTGTCTCTCATAGCCAGCTGGGTGGGGAAGGCAGATCTGGATACAACATCAGTCCATGCTAAGGAACATTACAATACTCAAGCTTAATTTAGAGGAGGAAAATAAATGACTGCATGTGATAGGAATATTACTACTTTCTCTCTGTATTTCAGGCCAGAACCTAAAATGCTCTTATCATTTCTATGTCAGTGGTGAAGGAAGCAGTGGGATATTTAAAAGTATTTACCAGCTCTCTTCTCTAGGCTCAAAATATTGGCAGAGAAGGAGGTAACAATTGAGGGTTCTTTGTTTCCATGGCAACAGGCACAGTCTGAGGTGACTGAACCCAGGTGGGGTATGGTCATTCTGTGGAGATAGTGTGGTTTCATGTCCATTGCTGAGCTGGCTTTGTTAAAATAATTAACTCAAAAGCCACCAGTGGCTCTAGAACTCTGAGTTCTTATGTTAGCAAACCAAAACCCAAATCAGCATAAGTGGTCATAGCTTAGAAAAACAGAATTTAAGCTAAACTAATCAGAAAATGCCAATTAAACTCTAAGTAGGGCCTTTTAAAGCTTGGCCAACCAAATACTGTTTTTGTCTTGCTTCTGAGAACACCTCATAAATGCTTCCCCCTGGTTTGGTTTTTGGAGGGTCCCAAACCACCTGTGATCTGACACTGCCTAATTTGTCATTCATTGGCTGTTGAAATAACTGTTCAAAAATGTAATATGCCTGTGTATTTGAATAGCTTGCATCCTACATTGCTAAGTCCCACTCTTGTCAAGGGCAAGGACTTACCTGCATGCCTCTGTTTTCACCCTTGGTGTCAAAGTCCCTGCTGTCTGTGGCAGAGGGATGCCCAAGGGCATGGGTCTCTTGGTTGGCAGATCGCTCACTCTGGGTGGCTCTGTGATGAGTCCATATATGAACACAGTGGAAGTTGAGCTGCTGTTATTTTACAATCCATTCCCCCTACGAAATGCTCTTCCTCCTCCTCTTTCAAGTTCTCTAATCCTTTCATGTATTTTTTTCTTTCCTTTTTTTAATTCATAGAATTTAGTTAATCTTAGCTTGTGGTTCCTAACAAACAGGCATTTCTTGTCAATGCATGGTTTTTTATATAAACACATAGTATGAACTTTTGAAACATTTCCTCCCTCCCTGCACAGTAATATGAAAGCTAGACCTTGGCAATATTAAACCTTTAAGCTATGTCATTCTCTCTCACACCATCTCTTCACATGTTTACAGGACATATGTGTTTCTTCTAATAAAACTATACTAACTTATTTTTCTCATTTTCTATTGAATCTCACAGATTTGTTGGTCAATATAATTTTTTGCTTTCCCTTAGGAAGTGATTTCCCCAAGGACCTGTCTGCATGGCTCCACTTGTTATTTTCTACCTTTGACAGAACTTCCTAGTTCAGAGGACAAGTTGTGTAGTATGAAGTCTTCCTTACAGGCTCCCTCTGCCCTCTCGCCCCCTTGACAGTTTCTCAAGAGGAGCTCATCAGCACCTTCCCCAGGAGTGTTTCAGGTATGCTCTGTACCTCCATGCAGAGGGTGCACCCCTCCTGTGTTCTTGATCTCACCTGCTCGTTCATTAATCAAGACACTACATAGCATGTCCTTGGACTCACCTGTGAGTAACTCCCTCTGCCTGGATGCCTCATGAAATTCGGGAGGGTCCTGCATGGTAAGAAGGTGGTGCTGAATAGTCTTGGAGAGTCAGACACCAAAGTTTATCATAGGAAGCCCATGCCAATGTACAGAAGTGCCTTCAGATCTATGTATAGAATTATTAAAAAATTATCCAAGAACACATGGCTAGCATGTGACAGAGTCAGGCAAAAATCCAGATCTTATAATATTCAGGAAATTTGCCATATAAAAAACTGGTCACTTTATGGCCTCAATTATATTCCCACTTTTCTAGGTCTCAAACAAGAGACCCATACTTCACACCCAGATTCTACCTCTCTTTACACACACACTCTCTTTCTCTCTCTCTCTCTCTCTCTCTCTCTCTCTCTCACACACACACACACACACACACACACACACACACGCAAGCTCCCAGATGTCTCAACCTGAGAACCCGTGGTTTTTCCTCCCCCCGTGCCTCCTCCCTGGGCCCTTTGTTCCTGTGGGCTGGGCAGAGGCAGGCTGTTACACTTGTTCTTGCCCAGGTCTCTGATTTCCACCCAGCGCTGTGCCACTACCACTGCAGAAGTAGAAGCTGCTGTCTTCAGGATGCACGCTGGTCACTGTCAGATTTGAAAAGGTGACGTTCGGGTGGCCGATAGGAAACTTGGCCTCGGTAAAACCTTGTTCATAGTTGACACCAGAGCCCTGATTAGAGGTGGCCACCAGCACGAAGTTCTGATTCAGGACCTGACGATACCAAAACACAGTTGTGGACTGAAAGTCCACGAAGCGACACTCGATGTTCACTGAGGCTCCACTCTTACGGATGGCCCTGCGAGGATGTTGAGAGACCAGGGCACCGAGCCCAGAGCCTGCTGAAAGAAAAGACATCAGAAAGATAAAAGAATCAGCAGGAACAGTCAGACAGAACTCCAGAAAATTCTGCCTCTCTCCAACACCTTTCTCCCAGTTCCTGGAAAATCTTATATTATTGTCGTTATTACTATGATTGCAATTGTTCTCTCAGACACCCAAGGATCATAATCGCCGACCTCCCCTGATTGGAGACTCACCCTTTACATCATGGACAGCTTGGATACTCCCTCTCACTTTGACTACACAAACAGTCCACAAGTTTGGCCTCTCCTTCACACACACACACACACACACACACACACACACACACACACGTGCATGCATGCTCTAGCTCCCAGGTAGAATAAAGCTCATACTGGGCCCCAGAAGCAGCAGAACCAGCAGCATCTTCAGTGTTGGCCTCACACCACCTTCTCTGAAGACAGGACTAACCACATGCTAGGGTCTCCTTTTCCTTACTCCCTGAGGATGGGTGCCTCATCATATAATCCTGGGGATGCTCTAATCTGCCTCCTGGTGGTGGTTCTTGCCAATGATACACAATACATCATCTTCCTGGGCTGGGGATGTAGCTCGTGTGAGGTCCTGGGTTCTATCCTCAATGCTAAAACCAAACCAAAACAAAACTTTCTATCAAAGAGACATTCATTGCATAAGAAGACCTCAAGCATCCCACTTCAACTTCCAAATGCATAGAAGATACACTGAGACCTTGGCCATTGAGATGCTTTAAGTGAGCTTCTTATATGCAAAAGGGGACTTGTGTTTGGGTAGCAAATAGCATTATAGCATTATAGTCAGTCCTTAGTTGTCCATATCCTCAAAGAAACCAAACCAAGACAACTCATGGTTGTTAACTTCGAGAACTAGAGAACTAGAGTCGGACACTGCCATATGTGTTGGCAACAATGTCCAGGCCAGCACTTAGGCTGGAGGAACAATGTTTCCTCAGAATCAAGATGAAGACACTTTATCTTCTTTTTTATACTTGTATTGGTGCATTATAGTCTCATATAATAATGTAGTTCGTAGTGTTAGTGACATAATGTGCACACAGCACTTGGCAAGGTTCCCCTTTACCTCTTTGCCATATAGGATATGGAGATACACATTGGTATTCTCACATATGTACATGATATTAATGGAAGTGTTTCCTTTATTGATCCTTCCCCACCTCTTCCTCCTAGACCTCCTCCCTGTCTCCACTGGAATTTCTCCTCCGTTATCTGAAGTCCCTCTGGCATCCCAGTTACTGCCTAGCTTTTTCATATGAGAGAAAATTTATGACCCTTCACTTTCTGTGACTGGCTAATCTCGCTTAACATAATGTTCTCCAGGTCCATTCATTTTCCTCCAAATGACATAATTTTGTTCTACTTTATTGTCAGATAGAATTCCATTGTGTGGATATCCCATAATTTTGCAATCCATTCATCTGTTGGTGACAGAATTTTTATCATAATATACATAACTATTGTACTACATTAGTATTGCTGTATTTCTTTTATTACCTTTCCACAATTTGTTGTCCTTATTTTTTTAATAAAATTGATTTAAAAACTGGTAGAAAAGACATAAAAATTATACTTATTCATAAGATGTCATATAATGTTTGAAAAATATAATCATATAGTGTTTAAATCAGATTAAACATACCTATCTCCTCAAACATGCATCATTTTCTTATGCTGAAAATATTCAAAATCCTTTCTGCTAGTTTTCTGTTTTGCTGTTTTGTTTTTGTGGTACTGGGAATTGAACCCAGTGCATTCTCCCTCTGATTACATCCCAAACTCCCCCACAATTTTTTTTTTTGAAACAGAGTCTTATTAGGTTGCTGAGAGTCTAACTAAGTTGCTGAGACTAGTTTTAAACCTGTAATCCTTCTGTTTCAGCCTCCCAACTACTGGGATTACAAGTGTGCACCACCATGCCCAGCCTCCACTAGCTTTTGAACTATGCAGCACGTTAGTTTTATCTGTAGTCACTTTACTGTACTCTATTGGACACCGGAACTTCTTTGCCTAACTATAACTCAATATCCACTGGTCAGCCTCTCCCCATTTCTCCTTGCCCCCTGATCTCCACAGCCTCTAGTAACTACCACTCTACTCCTAACTTCTATGGGATGAACATTTTAATATTCCATAGATGAGTGAGATCATGCAGTACTTGTCTTTCAGTAGTTGGCTTATCTCAATGTATTGATCTCCAGTTCCATCCATGCTGCTACATGACAGAATTTTATTCTTTTTATGGTTGAATCATATTCAATTGTGTATATTTAATGCATTTTCTTTATGCATTTGTCAGTAGATGGACATCACCATTGTTTCCATATCTTGGCTATTGTGAATAGTGCTGCAATGAATACAGCATGCAGATGTCTCTTTGGCATTCTGGTTTAATTTCCTTTGCATATATAACCAGAAATGGGATTTCTGGATCATTTATCAGTTCCATTTTTTAAAAAAAATTTTCACCTTTTAAAGGCTATACTGCCTCTCAATTATGTTACATTGGCTATTAGCCCTTAAAATGACTTTTGTTGGGGACAAACTATATTCAAATCATATCATATGCTAATGAAATATTATAGCTCTACATTATAATTTTGTATAATCTGTCCTCTCTAGTTAATAGATGCAATGACCTTTCAAAATGTGAAGGAAACATTTAGTGATATTTTATATTTTTGTGAAAACGGAGTTATAATGAAACTCCACAGCTGCAGAGCTCTTTTTAGTATTAGGATTGCTCTGGCAAAGCACGTGGTTCAATGGGATTTCTAAAATCTATTTAAAGCAATATGCTTTGCCTTATAAACTCCTCAACTGAAAGGAGGGGATTATTTTTCCCTCCTACTCATGCCCAAGAGAATGAGAAAAAACAAGGTTGTCTGTCTCTTACTGTCCTCTATTTGAATTTCTTCCTCTCATTGAACAGTCTTCCTCTATCCCACCTCCTCAGAGAATGGCTGGCTTACAAAGAACAGGTAAACACAGGGCTATGTCTCTCCTGCTGCCACCAAGGCCCACGGTAACATCACCTGGCTCAGGGAGGACTGACATGAAGATGCCTGTGAACATGGTCTAGATGTTCAAAGAGAAGCATTCCAGAACCACTCTATTTCCAGTGGCTTCCTCAGTATCATCAGGGACCATGAATTTTGGTGAAAGCTTGGAGCTCTCATTATTCCAAGTTACAGTGTGTTTAGATTTGATCCTGAGAGGAGTGTCTCCTTCCTATCTCTATGAGACTTTGGTCCCTATGTGATGCTGGGTGAGTCCAACTTCTGAAGATCATGTGGCAAAAGAATCTAAAGTTAAGTGCAGAATCCAGGAATGGATTCAGAACATGCATGAAGTCAAGCCTGTGAATTCTGGACAGGGACTCCAGAATCCCTTGTCCAAGAGATGAAGGGACACTTTGCAGAATAGACCAGAGTTCTTTGATGCTTCTGAGAATATTTTAAAATATATTTCACCCACAAATTTTAGTCACATGCAGTGGGTCATATAAACTTTCATACATTTGGAGAAATATAATTACATAATAAAACAAATATTTCTAAACAAATATAGTCTCAAGAGCCATTCTCCTGCCTAAACCTCCCAAGTACTGGGATTACAGGTGTGTGCCGCCAATCCCAGCTCTAATTTTCTAATTCAAGGGACTTGTGGAAGAGCTTCAAGGAAAACAGTCAAGCTGGGCACAGTGTTGGGCACCTGTAATCCCAATACTTGGGAGGCTTAGACAAGGAGAACAGCAGGTTCGAGGCAACCCAGCAACTTAGCAAGATCCTCACCAACTTAGTGAGACCCTGTTTCAAAATTAAAAATTAGAAAGGTCTACTTCAGGTACACAGGAAAAACAACAACAAAAAACAAACAAACAAAAAAAACCACCTATTGATTCTGAGTCCCTGGGGCTGTGTCCTTAGCTTCTGACCTGAAAGTAAAGAACCCAACTCAATAACTGAGGCCCATTTCTCCCTGTGCCCTTTAGGTCAGGTAGGATGGGACTTTTGATCCCTGGCCAGGCAGAGACAATGACCTCTTGCCAGGTTGAAGCAACTGTAGAAGATGGAATTTTTTCCCTCAGCAACCTTTAAGATTAAAGGATCGAAGTCTCAGGGTGGGAGTGGGGTGATGTAGGATTGAAGAAAAAATAGTTAAAAAGGAAACATAAGGGAAATAACAAAGAAAATATTATGGAAGCCTGTGACAAGGCCTTCTGGACCCAAAAGTCTGTGAGAAATTTACAGGAGACCCTGAGAACTGTTGACCATCCTTAGGGAGGTATCTGTTTATTAGACAACATATCACACAAATCTCCTTGGGGCACTGGGCAAGAGAGCAATCTCTTCACATTGTTGGTTGTCTTGACAGTGCAAGTCAGGACCAGGAGCACTAAATCACTTTGTGACTACCAGAGGTCATCCTCACATACTTCCTGCACACTCCTCATGAAGGAAGAGTCCTGCACTCATAAGGAGTCTCTCTCTCTCTCTCTCTCTCTCTCTCTCTCTCTCTCTCTCTCTCTCTCTCTCTCTCTCTCTCTCTCTCTCTCTCTCTCTCTCTCTCTCTCTCTCTCTCTCGATGGCCCACATTCTTCCTTGAATGTGCATTTTATACTTTCCTAAATAAACCACTGTATATGTTGCTGAAAATAAATAAATGAGGGAGGGAGGGAAGGAAAGTGAGAAAGAGAGAGAGAGAGGAGGGAGGAGAGAGAGGAAGGAAAGAAAGAAAGAAGGAAGAAAGGAAGGAAGGAAGGAAAGAAGGAAAGAAGGAGAAAGAAAGAAAGAAAGAAAGAAAGAAAGAAAGAAAGAAAGAAAGAAAGAAAGAAAGAAAAAGAAAGAAAGAAAAGAAAGAAAGAAAGAAAAGGCCTAGGGATGTAGTTCGGAGGTAGGACATTCCTGGGTTCAATCCTCAGTACCAAACAAACAAACAAACAAATGGACAAAGAACAACAAACCAACCAAACAAAAATAAACAAACAACCCCCCTCACCACCAACAACAAAAACTTAGAGAAAACACACAGAGAGGACATCGATATCACTTGGACAGCGTGGCCCACCACCGGTCTGCTCAGCAGTCACTCCAATGTTTCTCTCCAACCTAAGCCTCTCTTCTAAATGCCAGGCACAGATTTATGAGTTTTCTGTGTATTTCTATGCAGATATCCAATGACAGTGCACTAGAATCAGAAACTCAATTTTGTTTAAAAACTTTATTCCATTCATTCTTCCAAATTCTCCCCTGCTGCAACATTTTGGCAAGGCGAGTGTTGAACATCTTTCCTGATACAATATCACCATTCTTTTCTTTCATAGTTCCCTAAGCCTGTGCCACTCTTTTGATGCCCAGAATATGAAGTCCTAATCATCATTCAAGTTTCACCTCAAAATGTGCCTTCCCTTTGAAGCCCTTCCTGACATCACTGGGCAGAATTGGCTGTGCTATTTCCTATACTGCACTAGTTCCTTTGATTAAAGCACGTGTAGGATACTATGATCTCAGTATTTGTTTTTTTACATCTCTCTCTACCAGGCTTTTATTATTTCTTTTCTGAAGAAAAGTACAATTTTCCTGCTTATTTTTGTTTTCTAGTATTCAGTAAAACAGAAAAAAAAAAAAGCTTAGAGCTCTTCTCACTTCTTTGTATCTTTCATTCTGACTCTTTAACTCTCTTCCTCACCCCTCTTCTCTCTCTATATATGTATATATATACATATATATGATATATATATATATCATATATATATATATATATGAGAATGTCCCTGGGGTTCAACCCCCACTATCATATATACTACACACACACACACACACACATGTGCGTAATATGTGTGTGCATATTACACACATGTAATTTTTAAAATCAACTTTACAGGGTGAATGAAGTTCCTGCCATCCCACAAAGTGTGCACAGGCAGCAGGTGCTTTGCTGTGGACGGCTGACAGAGGTGGCAGGAGGGCAGGAACTGAGGGCAGAGGAGCCACCTGCGGGGGAAGCAGGACTAGGGACGCATTTATGTGCAGAGAGAAGGTGGCTGTGCTCCACTGTGCAGGTCTACTGGCACAGAGGTAGAGAGACGTCTGGTTCTTGTGGGCAGATGTCATGTTGAGAAGAAAAACCTCCTTCGTCTCCCGGGAGACACTGTAGCCTTCAGGGATGTCTCCTTTCTGGACATCATTTACAAACTGGGAGTAGTAAAGCAGTCTGAGCCCTTGCCCTGGGTCCTGTCGGTACCAGTACATGGCGTCATGGCCCAAATTCTGTTCACATCTCAGGATCACATGCTGTCCTTCCCTTGGGGACAGGAATTTTGGGGTCTGAGTGATGCCACTGTTCATGGATCCTGGGGAAGAAAGAGCCAGAGGTTAGAAACAGCCCAGGAGGGTGCCCGGTGCTGCCGCTCTGGGGAAGGCTTAGATGTGGGCTTGGGACAGGACTGTGCCTCCTCTCCCAGACTCACCTGCTTGGAGGAGACAAAGGACCACCCAGCAGAGCACCTGGATGCTCATAGTGGGAAGGGGGTCTCTTTTGGGTCCAGCTGCTTGTTGGAAGAGAAGCAAGGGAAGAAGTTTGGCGCTGGGGCTCTCCCTGGCTTCATAGGGCTCAGAAGGCAGATCCTGGAGTTACTCTAATTTTGCAGATAGAGAAGCCAGGCAGGCAGGAGACACTCGCCCCTCCCACAAGGGTGCCCTCTGGCTGTTCTCACTGTGATTCGCTGGCTGGTTTCACCTTTCCAGTTTCATAATGGTTTGATTCCTTTTGGAGCCTTTGGACCCTTTGTATAGGAATGTAAAATTTATTTTTAGTGCTATTAACTCTCCCAGGAAAGAGTGACTGTTGGAGTCTGTGCAGAGGTACCTGGGCGGCATGGAGACAGGACTCAGCGCCCCTCTGCAGGAGCACCCCCACTCAGCGGCTGTGGCTTGGACCCGCCACGCCTCAGCCCAGGCTGTTTCAGTTCGTCCCCTTCTCTCTGGCTGCTTTTGCTTTTTTAAATACCCTTTCAATTTTCTTGTTTCTTCACCTTTATTCAATCCCCTGCTAAAATTTCATGTGGGTCCATTCTCTGCTAAAATTTCATGTGCATCCGGGCATGGTGGTGCACACTTGTAATCCCAGTACTTGGGAGGCTGAGACAGGAGGATCACAGATTCAAAGCCAGCCTAGGCAACTTAGCAAGGCTCTCAGCAACCTAGTGAGACACTGTTTTCAAATAAGAAATACAATTGGGCTGGGGGATGTAGCTTGGAGGTAGAATGCCTCTGGGTTCCATCCCCAGTGCAAAAAAAAAAAAAAAATTATGCACATTCTCTTTTTTTTTTGCATCTTTGGATCTTTGGGCTTATTCTTTTTGGGGTTAATTTTATATTTTTCCTCCATTTATTTCCTGAGTTCCATCAACCTTTTTGTTTATTTTGTTCCTATTTGCATCATGTCTGATCTTAGGGTTTGAACTTTGATAATAGCTTATCAAATATGTACCTGGCTACTTGACTGTACTTAATTTTATTTGAATCACAGGCTTGTATCCTTCTAATTCATGTTTGTTGGAGGTGGGGGGCAGTGTGGCGGGAGCGAAGGGTTTTCAGCCACTGCCTTGAATTTCACTTTGCTCTTTTTTCATTTTTGTGCTATTTGGGCTATCTACTTTAACAGCATCTTCTTCCATTATTCTAGCAAATTCCAGACACATGAAGCTTTATTTGTTTGCATGATGGGGATATTTGTGAATCTTCTTAGGTTGTGATTTGCTTTTATTTTGCAGGACTCTGGAGTTTCCTCCTTTTTCTTCCTTCTGTCATCACTATCTGATTGACAGAGGACCCTTTCCCTCTATCAGCTGTTTTTCTCCCCCTGAAGCAGTATCTTCAGAAGATTCGCTTTAAATAATGCCCCAGGTGTTTTAAGAGGCTTGGGCTTTAAGATCCTCAGTCTTTGTAACTATTCTCCTCAAGTGGGGCTAGGGTTTGGTCTCGTTCTCATATTCTCTCCCATTCTCTTATAGGGTCCCCAGCCCAGCATCTCTCTTTAATCTTCCTGGCAGATTTTCTGGTTTTTCTCTCTTCCCAGGTGGACTGAGACAGAGGCAGGACCACCTGAAATAATTTCAGACAATCAAAACTTGAGAAATGTGAGCCAGTACCATGGCTTAAGCTATGAGACTGGGCTTCACTTGTTACATGCCATTTTGAAGCGACTTTGCACTTGTCTGCCCTTTGATCTTTTTTTTTTTTTTTTTTTTTTTTTTTTTTGCGGTACTGGGGATTGAACCCAGAGGCATTCTACCTCCGAGCTATACACCCAGCCCTATTTTTTATTCTTTATTTTGAAACCGGATGTCACTAAGTTGCAGAGTGCCTCACTAGATAGCTGAGGCTGGCCGCGAACCCGGATCCAGCCTCCCGAATGCTGCCTTTTGATCTTTTGAAATTGATTCATCAAAATAAATGACAGAGGGGTGGGGGGAGAGCATACTAAGGCACATGATGTACTTACACAATTATATCAAGATCACTCACTGAACTGAACTTGAGAGGGAGGGAGGGCGAGGGAGCGGGGTGGGAATTGGGGATAGGGTCAGATGAGAAATGTGTGCACATTTGTCTTTATCAATTTGTACCTAACAAAAATGTATAAATACAAAGCACGAATAATAATAATAATAATAATAATAATAATAATAATAATAATAAACAAAATAAATGACAGAAATCCCTTTCTCACAGGTGCCACTATTTATTGAGTGATGAGAATAAAATAATATTTACTGAGATAACAAGAAGTTGAGGTAACACATTTCTAATAAATAATATCTGTGGGCAAGACCTGTCTTCTAAATTCCAGACAAATTTATCCAACTCTATTTCCACCATCTCTCAGATATCCTATGACTTTATAACAGGAGTTCTTCATCTTCACGCCTGTCCAAACCTTCACAGACACTGGACAAGGAACAAGACAAGGATGATGCCAGAAGGAATATCTTGCAGAACAGTATGATATAAAAGCACAGTACTTCTCTCCAGACAGATCTGAGTTTGAGTCCTGTCTCTGTTGTCATGGGCTGACCAGAGGCCTTAGCTTTAGCATAAGTAACGCCATGTGGCTACCCTGGGTGATCCAGCTAGTCACGCATAACTGCTTGTTTTGCTTCTGTAATTCCTGCTTGACTCACACCTGCAGGAACAGCCCATTAGGAACTTTCCATCCTTGTCACAACTGGGATGTATATAACAGAAGGATCCATCTTTGTCACAACCAGGATATGTGTGCAATAAAGGTTGACATGGTTTGTTGAGTTTACGCGCAATACTGTTTTGTGGCTTCCCAATGTTATACTTGGCTATCACCCCTGCTGTGCCACCCTGCTGTGAGAACCTAAACTTTTCACCCTGAGCTTCTGGTTTGTCTGTATAAAAGTAGCCCCAAATGGCCCTTCGGGACTGCACTCAGGTTCGGTGACCAGTGCAATCCCAGCCAGTTAATAAAGACTTTTTTCCCCCTGAGGTACTGGGGATTGAACCCAGGGACATTTTACCTCTGAGATACACCCCTAGCCCTATTTTTATTCTTTATTTTGAAACAGGCTCTCACTAAGTTGTGGGGGGCCTCACTAAGTAGCTGAGGATGGCCGAGAACAGGGATCCTACTGTCTCAGCCTCCCAAGTACTGGGATTACAAGTGTGCACCACCAGGCCTGGCTTGGTTAATAAAGACTTTCTGTTGGCTATATTTTTGGGTCTGAGCGGTCTTCCCTGGTGATCCTACCTCATAGCACTGTCACCTGCTAGTACTTTTTTTTTTTTTATGCTGGGAATTGATCACAGAAGCATTTTACCTCTGAGTCACACACTCAGCCCTTTTACTTTTGAAACAGGGACCTACTAGGTTGCCAAGCGTCTTGCTAAATTACTGAGGCTGATTTCGAACCTGCAATCCTCCTGTCTCAGTCTCCCAAGGCCTGGGATTACAGGCATGTACCCATCTGTTTGCTTGCTTTTGGTGAAAGAAAATTTCATTTTAAAACCATCTTTTCTCATAGTGAAAATGAAGCAAACACTTCCTTTACTTGTCTTGGGGAGTCACATAAAATTATATGCATAAAGCAGGAAAAATAGAACTTGACATACAGTATGGAGTAGAAGAAAGAGAGCTATGTCAATCAATAATCAATATGTGTTTAATATCTAACACATTATATCCAAATTTAAAAACCTTTATGTGTTTCAAATAACTGAGTCTTAGTTCCTGAGCATAGACTGGGATGTTCCATGTTATCCCTACAGTTCTTGCCTATTGTTTTTCTCAGAATGCAAAATGCCTCGGAGCTGATCTGCAGAGTGCACGACAAGTGTCTCCAGTCCCTCGCCACTGCTGTTTCCGGGGCAGGGCCTGGGGATGTTTGTGCCCTGCAAGGTTATGACTCTGCATTGATGTGGATACTGAGCTGGCACACAAATACACTGCCGAGTCTTCCAGCTCTACCAACTCGATCTTCATGGTGTTGGGTCCCTCGTTGGGAAATTCAGCTGAAAACCGTTTCTTTGGCATTCCTGAGTCATCTATAACTTTTTCTTTCTGGAGGTAAACCATGAATTTCGGACCTTCCTCCGGGAGTTGCCGATACCAGAAAACATAATTGTGCCCTTTCTCTGGGCTGCATCTCAGGATTACTTCCTGTCCTCTCCTCCTGACCAGATACCTCGGGTTCTGGGTGACACTGGCATTCATGAGACCTCAGAACAAAAGAGAGAGCACGAGACAGAGTTTAATGGCAGAAGAATGAGACAATGAAGCAGACCGCAGTGATCCCAACTCTCTTCAAAGTTCCCTACATTCCCTTAAAAATGCATATGTATTTTTCTTTTTACCCCATAATATAATTACTTTATTCACATAAATTTCAATACCTTTAAAAAATCTTTCGGCAACATAGAGGTCTAGGTTATAGTTTTTGAGACACAGCTATAGAGCTGGAGCTGATGCCCAGTGATGCAAATTCATTGGATCAGAACTCACCTGCCCCCAGGAGCCAGGTGACCACACAGCAGAGAAGCCTGGGGCCCATGGCAGACTTGGCATGAAGGTGAGACTGGAGGCAGGCCAGGAAGAACACTTTCTGCAGCAGGTCAGGGAGCTAGACCTCACAGCTGCTTCTTACCAGCTGGGTCTTCCTGTGAGATCACCACTTCCAGTGGGCCCTGTCATTTCTAGTACTCCAGTTGGAAGGATAGATCTTTTTTTCCTAACTATACACACATCCTGGCTGAGCGTGTTTGTAGGACTACTATAGTGTAGCCAGAGTTTCAGGCAAGTACCTTCGTGATTGGTTCATTATTATTAGATTCTGAAATACATCTGAATATTAAGTTTTACTACTTCCCTGTTCATTTTTTCTTGTCTTTTGTTCCTTTGTCTTCCTTTCTTTGTCTCAAATCACCTTTCCAATTTCTGGTTGTTGCTGAGTAGAGGTATTGATTCGAGGTCATGTCGAGACGGACATATTAAGAGACAGGGAAGTGGAGACCAGTATTGCTGGGAAAAATGTCTGTACAGAGAGCTCAGCTTCTTAGTTTCCAGTCTTCACCCTGGGTTATACTATCATGAGAACTTGGGCAAATTATTATACTTTATGAGCCTATTAAAATAGAAATAATAGTATTTACCTTAAAAGTTTTCTCTTGTTCCCAAGAATGGGAACTAGTCCACTTAGCATATGACGAAAGTCTCAGCATAAGCTGGTTGTGTATCCTCATTCTGACTTTGATGCTAATGTTATCTGGCATTGCTGGATTGGCAACACAGGATGAAACCTCTGGACTGATTTGGGGATTCTGGGCTCCCTGTTGTAACTGAGAGTTAAACACAGGCCTCTCAGAGGGAGCAGGCAGAATAAATGTGCAATTCTGGTTGAAATTGAGTTGGTCTGAAGGAGATAATGTGTTACCTGTGGGTAAAGATAGAAAAAAACCACTCATGGGGTTTTTTACATCCATGGTCCAGTAGGAAACAAATCATGAAACCCAACAAACATAGAACATAGAAATCCTGGACAGCCTTAGAAAGAAATAGCAGCCAGAACAATCTGCATGTGTGTGCATGTGTGCGTGTGTGCGTGTGTGTGTGTGTGTGCACACTGGGATGTGTATGTGTGTAGGTGTTTGAAGTGTCTAAGATAAGCTAGGACAAGAGGCATCATGTCTATTGCATTTTGTTTGTTTTTATTGGGGTCTCCGTTTTCGCCAAGAGGATTTACAAGAACTGCTGTCTTTAGAGTCTGAAAACCCAGTGTGCATGCATTTTAAAATCTTACACTACACATACTTTGGCCAGGACCCTGGGGACACTGGAAGCACCTGGGGAGAAGGAGTACACTCCCAGGTCAAGGTCGGGCTCTCTGCTGGTTTGGCATGAGGTCAGGAAGGAGTGTCCACAAACTGGACTTTCTGCCATGCTCCTTTACTGCCATCTGGTGGCAGTGGAGGAAATGGCAGAAAGTATATAGTTGAGCCTCAATGTTACAGCCTACACATAGATTATGTTGTCCCTTCCAACCAGATAGTCTCCATATTTGTGTTATTTACACATAGAAATATGTTCATATCTTGCCAAGTGCTAGTGACATGTCTTCTAAAGCAACCCTGATTGTCACATGTGGAGGAAAAATGAAGATAATCCACATATCCTGAGTCAAATAATAGCAGTCATGTCAAATCCTAGAGACCAAATTGTGAGTGTCTCTGACTTTCAAGAGGAGGAAAGTGAGCTGAAGGAAGGTAAAAACACTGGTTACCTTCTCACAGCTAAAGAAGAAAGTGTATTTTCAGCCAGAGTTGGGATTAGAAAGTAGGTTTCTTAACTCTGGTTCCAGTGTTTGGATCCAGGATGTGCACAAGAGAAATATTTTCAGTAACAGAGTGAAACTTCATGCTCCTCTGGGCAGCTGTCTCGGGAATTGAATTTCCTGAATTAGTGCGTGAACAAGGATGCTAATCAGTGTTTCTATGACAATAGCAACCCCGGGAGGGTTGTTATTGCTGTTCCTTCACTGTTGTTCCTATTTAATCACTATCCTTGAGGGGCTGTGGGTCTCCTGGAGGAGACAGGGCTGTGATAAAAGAGCTTTGGTAAACCTGTCGTCCTCCACAAGCCTTTGTTCCAAACAAAGATGTTATTACCCTGCAGGTTGCATTGATGGGGGAAACTGCCTTTGAAGTAAAATCAGTAGGAATATTTTAGAGTTGTGGTAATGTCATGGGAGAAGAGATGATTCTAGGAAGAGTCCTGAAGGAGTTCACAGTAGGGAAATGCAACTCAACCTTCAGGGTCCTTGGCTTACATGATGGAAAAGAATTTCAGCATGAGCCCCTAAAACACGGACAGAGATTTACTTAGGGAAGCAAGGCACACACATTCAGGGGAGAATGTCAGTCATCTTCAGCTTTGGGGGTTCACAGCTCTTCTTTTAAAGGAAGATTGTTGAGGGGTGAGCATGGTAAGGTATGAGAGAGGACATCAGAGACCACAAAATGTTTTAGGGTGACTTGGTTACCCTTCTGGATGGGATCTCTAATGTCATGGATAAGATAGTTAGCAATACTTATGATAGGCGTCATAAGTGAAAGAGTTTCATGCATGGCGATCTGGTTACCTTTCTAGATCTTGTGTGTGGCCTCTGTTGTCTGATCTATAGATATCTCTCCTGCTTAAACTATTCCTACTTGGCATAATTAATAGTTCTCAAGGTATTTATCACAAGTAAATGAGTTAAGATTTGTAAATTTCCTAGAAACTAGGGAGTGATTGGTCTGGCTAGAGGACTGAGGAACTTTAGCATGAGGCTTTCATATTAAAGTTATATTTTAAGCTGGGCGTGGTGGCGCACGCTTGTAATCCCAGTACTTGGGAGGCTAAGACCAGAGGATTCGGGTTCATGGCCAGCCTCAGCTACTTAGTGAGGCTCTCCACAAGTTAGTGAGACCCTGTTTCAAAATAAAGAATAAAAAATAGGACTGGGAGTGTAGCTCGGAGTTCAATTCCCAGTACTACAAAAAAAGTTGTATTTTAGCCAAGCATGGTGGTGCATGCCTGTAATCCTAGTACTTGGGAGGCTGAGACAGGAGATCACAAATTCAAGGACAGCCTCAGCAAGTAATGAGATTTCCATCAACCTAGCGAGATCCTGTTTCAAAATGAAGAAATAAAAACAGGGCTGTGGTGTAGCTTGGGTTCATTCCCTAATAACACACACACACACACACACACACACACACACACACACACACACACACACACCACACGCACACACGCACACTAAAGTTACATTTTACTTATTCTTCCTTTCTATTTCTTTTATTTCTTCTATCCTATTTCACCTAGATAATATCAACTTCAGATATCTAGTCTCTGCACTTAAATTTTAGTTTTAGGATCTCCATTTTTGAATATGTAATCCATAGAATGCTTAGTTCTGTGTCGTGTTCTAATAGTTTAGGAGCCTAAATCTCAAAACATGTCCATTTGACAACCTAAGAGATAGATTATGACCCGGCTCTCTATTAGAAGCAGCCACAGTTATACTAATCAGCCTGCTTCTTTCTTCAGGGCAGGCAGATGAGAAGGGAACCTTTTCAGATGTCTTCTTGGAGAAGTCAGAGAGTTTGTATCAGGTGGGTACTAACTCAGCCATGATGTGCCACTGCTGCTGGCGCAGAGATACACAGCTGAGTCCCCTGGCTCTGCACGTGAATCTTCAGAGTGGAGAATGTTCCATTAGGCCATTGAGCTGAGAATTGTGCCTTGAGCATCCCAGACTCAACTGCAATGTTTTGGTATTGGAAGGAAATTAGAAATTTCATTTCCTGCTTCGGACTTTGTCGGTACCAGTAAACAAATATGTGACCAGAAATTGGATCACACCTCAGAATCACCTCCTGCCCCATCTTGCTGACCTGGTGGCTGGGGTTCTGGCTGACTCCAGAGTCTGTTTTTCCTGTTGAGGGAGGCAGAGGTGTAAAGAATGAAGACACCCAAAGAGGCATCTTCTACACAGATACCCAAGCGCACCTGAACTCACCTGTCCCCAGGAGACACAGGGTCACTCCTCAGAGGAGCCTGATGCTCATGGTGAGGTCATGCATGGGGAGGCTCTTCCAGTAGTGGTGTGTGATGTGCTGTTGCAAACTAGAAAGGAAATTCTGGGCCCCCTGGGCTCCACTAGATAGGATCTGGCTGTGACACCACAGTTGCTGGTAACACCCACAGCCTCAGGCTACCTTCCCCAGGAGAAGGGAAGCTCCTGGTCTGGATTTTTTACTTATCTTCATTTTGTTACATAGATGATATGAGCAAGGCTGCAAACCCACTTGCAGGTGCTTAGCAAAGTTGAAGCTAAGAAAAACATAAGAGGGAGTGGAAAAATGGAAAAGAAGCAATGGGATGCAAAATAGAAAGAATGGACTGGTAGAACACTACAGGAAGGTTACTATTTTATTAATCGTTCAGTGTACTCTTGGTGGGAGTTCTCAAACTTTAGCATGAGCAGAAATCACCAGGGGCTTTGTAAAATTACACGTATTCCTGAAATCCATCTCCAGAAATTCTGATGCTTAGCTTCTGACCCTGCCCAGCATATACCTGTCTAACTTATACCTCAGGTGGATACTC
This sequence comes from Graphiurus murinus, assembly GCA_004027655.1. NCBI lineage: Eukaryota > Metazoa > Chordata > Mammalia > Rodentia > Gliridae > Graphiurus > Graphiurus murinus. Next base: position 139,321 of record PVLC010000999.1, on the reverse strand, counting down.
AGGCAAGTGGTCTCGGAGCACACTTAAAAGTTTTTGAGAAGAGATTTCTTTTGAAGGCTGAACTAACAAAAAATGCCACTTTCACCTTCAAATGGAATGTTAATATTTAAATATAACCAGAAGAATTTTCTGGGAAAGGAAGTGTTCAATGGATAAATTTAGTTCTGGAAACCACACTAAAAACAAAAAGAATGGAGAGAGAAAATTAGAAACCTAGTAAAAAATGATGTGAATCAAGTGGAGGGTAGGTAAATTTTCAGGAGATTTGCTTCTCTCTGCTAACGATATTGAAAAATTTTCACATAATTATTGGACATTTATATTTCTTCTTTTGTGAAGTGTCTAATTAGTTTACTTGCCCATTTATTTATTTATTTTTTTGCAGTACTGGGGATTGAACTCAGGGGCATTCTACCTCCGAGCTACACCCCCAGCCCATTTTTTATTCTTTATTTTGAAACCGAGTCTCACTAAGTTGCGGAGTGCCTCACTAGGTAGCTGAGGCTGGCCGCGAACCCGAATCCTCCGGTCTCAGCCTCCCGAATGCTGGGATTACAAGCGTGCGCCACCACTCCCGGCTTACTTGCCCATTTTTTGATTGGGTTTTTTTTTTTTTTTTTGCAGTAAGTTTCTTGAGTTCTTTGTATATTCTAGATATTAGTCCTACTCTGAGATTTCACCTAACCCTAATTAGAACAGCAATCATTAAAAACATAAATAATAATAAATGTTGTAAGGATGTGGAGAAGTAGGAACTCTGATACATTGTTGGTTGGATTGCAAATTAGTTAAATCACTTTGGAAATTAGTGTATGGGGGTCCTCCGAAGAATGAGAATGAACATACCATATGACCCAGCTATGCCACTCCTGGATATACCCCAAATAATTGGAACCAGACTACCATAGTAATGTATGCATATCTATGTTTATAGCAGCACAATTTATAATAGCCAAACTATGTAAAAAGCCTAAATGTTCATCAGCAGATAAATGGATTACAAAATTATGGGATATGCACACAATGGAATTCTACTCAGCCATAAAGAAGAACAAAATTATGTCACTTGAAGGAAAATGGAAGGAACTGGAGGATATTATGCTAAGTGAGATTGTGATGGGGCGCGCTTGTTTTCCAAAAGAAGATTTCAGGTTCTTGATATTGTGAAAAAAAGAATTTTAACACATACCATTCAAAACATCTGGCAGGTTTATTTTAAGAAAAACTGGGAGGAAGGAAAACGGGAAGGGGAGTGAAAAGACAGGGTCCCCCGACCACCAAGTCCAAGGGCATGTCCCCGAGCAAGAGAGAGAGCACGTGGAAGTGCGGATGGGATATAAGAGAGGGCGGGGTCCTCTTTTTCAGCCCCTCTCTCTCAGGTTTCAAGTGATCAATAGGTGGGCTTCAGGTGGGGGAAGGTCACAGAAAAGTTGGCTCCTCCTCTTTGCAGGTGTGGGCTGCTTCTGTGAACTTCAGGTGGGCTGGGCTCTTCCGGAGTTTTGCGGTGCATCTCATTTGGGCCGAGACAAAGACAAGCTTCCAAGGGGGTGGAGTTTGCTTAACACTCTCCAGATTTTTTAAAAAGACTGTATTAAAACTATATTTTCCTGAATTCTCTCGATACCTCCTTCTACCTAACATTCCACTTCTAAGCTACCTCATCAAGATTAGTCAGTCACAAAAAGCAAAAGGTCAGATGTTTTCCCTCATATGTGGAAGCTGGGGAGAAGTTGGGACATAGGAGGGACTCCAGAGAAAGAAGGAGAAACCTTAGTGGAGTGACGGAAGGGACCTAAGAGAGAGATTTGGGAGGGGGAGAGAGACTCGACTAGGGAAACACTTCAATGGACAGGATGTACATACACAAATTTGTCAATGTTAATCACAATGTCATGCACGGGAGGGTGAAGGGGTGGGGTGGGAGCTGGGGGAGGGCTTGCTGAGTGTTGGGTACATGTATGACTCTATCACCCTGAACTTCATCAGGATGTATGATTACAATGCACCAAAATAAATTTTTTCAATGAAAAGCAATTTTTCAAGACTTAGTGCATGGTCCGTTTTCCCAAATGCTTCAAAGAGACCAAGCAGGCAAGGAAACAAAACAAAAGTTCTTTGTTCTGGTAAGTATATGTTATGGTTTGCATTTAAAATGTCCCCCAGAGCAGGGTGGTGGTACATGGTGGCACATGTATATAATCCCAGTACTTGTGAGGCTGAGACAGGAGGATTGCAGGTTCAAGACCAGCCTCAGCAACTCAGCAAGAATCTCAGAAACGTAGTAAGACTCTGTTATAAAACAAAAAATAATACAGGGCTGAGGGTACAGCTCAGAGATAGACTGTCCTGTTTTTAGCCTCAATACCACAAAATAAATAAACAAAATGTCTCCCAGAGAAGCTCATGTGCTAGACAATGCAGCCAGGTTTGTAGGTGGGACATGGCTGGAGGGGTGGGTCACTGGTAACAGTGGCCTTGGTGACAGTCTCTGTCTCTTGCTGTTTCCCTTCTCTCTCTGCTTCCTGGTCACCAGGAGCTGAGGGCAGCTTTTCCACTCCCACCATGCCCTAAAGCCCTGCTACCATGAGTTGGATGATCACAGATTGACCTCGAAATCGTGAGCCAAATAAACCTTTCTTCTTCTAAGCTATGCTTCTCAGGAATTTTGGTCACAGCAACAAACAAGCTGACTAAAATGGTATGCAATCTTAATCTTTAGAAGAACAGTTTTACAGAATGAACATATTCCACCAAAAAGCTGAAGAGTCCTCCACAAAAGTCATATATTGTAGCAAAAAGCAAAAGTGTAGGCTGCCAAGAATCAAACTGGACTTGGGAGGGAGGGGACCCAAAAAGATCACTAGAGAACACTCACTCCTAGAGACCCGGGACAGTCACTTGAAAAGAGGAGCCATGCCATGAGGCGGACCAGACAGGTGAGGACTTCTTGTTCCCAGGGATCTGAATGAAATTCTGCCCAGAATGAGAAGTGAATTTGAGCATCTCTGAGTGTGATAATGGAGTTCAGCTTGTATTGAAATAAGAGCAGGTGTATGTAAAATATAAAAACTTCTCTGAAATATATATATATGTATGTACATATATATGTATGTATCTGAAATATATAAACTTCCCTGATATATATGTACATATATATATATATATATATATATATATATATATATATATATCTGAAATATATAAACTTCTCTGAAGGTTAACGGTAGGTGGTGAAACCAATGGTTTTCTTACTGGGTTCATGTCTGGTGGAGTTTGAAGAGTGACACTCTCAGAGAAGGAAAAGGTGAGCAAGGAGTTTATTGCAAAGAGAGGAGAGTAAAAGAGTCAGAATACCCTTGGGAGCCGTGGGGACCTTGGTGTCCTTTAGCTGCCTTCTGGTCACTACCCAGGAGCAGCCAGGGCTGAGCTCCATCAATTGCACAGTCTTCTCCCAAAGTCCACACAACCTACTGAAAAGAGTTGCATGTCACCGCTATAGGATGTGACCAGCTTTGGTGTCCAGTGGTTGCTACTTGGGAGTGACCCATGCTGAGCGCCTTTGATTGCTCACTGCTCTCTCCCAGAGGGAGGTGTTCCTGAGTGAGTAACCATCTAGGGGTTTATATCCTTCTTTGAGTTTTCCTTTTCGGTAGGGGGCCCAGAGATTGTTATCTGAGATTTAGATAGTGTCTACTTATCTCAAGAAACAACTGGAGTCCTGCAAACATCTGGAGGTTTTTAATCTTGTTAGCACTCAGTAGTCTTTAAAGTTTTGTTAGCTCTCCACACTCAGGAAATTTGGTCTTCCAAGTTCCTAACCCTATCTGCCTATTGTGTTTCTACCTCCTCAGTGGTGAATAGTTTTTGGTTTTTTTGTTTGTTTGTTTGTTTGTTTGTTTGTTTTTTGGGTTTTTTTTGAACAGAATAGATCATTAAATTTCACTGGAGGTATTTTGGCTTCTGTACCTTCTCTATGTGAGTGCGGTCACCTCCCCAGGTAAAGCCAACACCATAATGCTTCCTTACACTTACACTCATGCATTGCCGCTTTTTACAATTGGAGTTACCTGAGGGTTTTTAAATTGCTGGCACATTAGAAGTTTTTTCCACTGAGAGCACATTAATCTTCTCTCTTCCTTCAGCTTCACAGAAGCCAATTACTGACTTTTTCAGATATGAAGTTATCAGACTTAAAATTAACATGCTTTTTGTGTGACTGGGATTTAATCTCTTCAAAAGAGATTGACTGGAGTCTTTACTTGGTTTGATATTTTTCTAATGATATCATTTGATATTGATTCAATCCCCTCTCCAAATCCTTCTTACAACTTTATTTTTTATCTCCTACTCCTTACTCAATATAGACATCTATGGGATGCCCTGGTTCCTAATTAGGGAATTCTTTTTAAAGTTTTTGACCCATAAGTCAGAAGGACAGGTTCCAGCTTCCATGTTGTTCTGAAAAAAATGCCCCCCATCGGGCTAATGTTGAATTTTTCAAGATTGTGTTCTTGGGTAAAGCTAGATCAGTTTTTTTCTCCTGTATTCTGGATTTATAATCTAGCATGACAGAAAGTCAAGTTGGTCCTTCCCAAAGTGGCTGCAGGGCTGACATCTGAGTCTATAATCTTCTAATCACTTTGAGATCTAAGAAATGGAAAAGACAATTTATGACAAGAGAGAATAATGAAGCCAACAGAGCGGAAGGAAGAATAAGAGTTGTCAAATCAGCCCTGTCACAGTTCTAAGACTTCACCTCGTCTGCTTCTGAGAAATTCCTGTGTTCTTATTTTGGTATTCTATGGGACTTATATGTGGCCTTAGAGCAAATCCTCATTGACTTGAGCTGGTCCAGTTAGTGTATGCTATTTCCTCCAAACCTTGTGCCACCTGCTTCCTGAGCTGGGCCTGTGGTGAGTTTGTGGCCCAAGATCAGCTGATATCTAACACTGTGAATTGACTGCTGGCACACAGGTACACAGTGGAATCCTGCTGCTCCGTAGGCTGGGTCTCCAGGGTACAGGGTGAGTTTTGAGAGCATTCGGCTGAAAAATCTCTCTTTGGGCATCCCTGTTTCATCAAAGACATTTTTACTCTTACTCTGGAAGGAAATCAAGAACTTGAACTCTTTTGCTGGGATCTGTTTATACCAGAGAACATAAATGTGTTCTTTTATTGGGACACAATACATTTTTACTTTCTGTCCTTTGGAGATTGGGTTGCTCAGGAGGAAGTCTCATAGAGCAGATGAATGGCTGAGAGCAGGGACAGGGACTTACCTGTAGTCAGGAGACAAAGGATCATGAAACAGGTCCAGAAAAAGAGAAAGGTCCAGGTCAGAGAAAGAGGAAACTTTCTGTGCGGTTCCTCCTGCCTGTAATCACAGCTCTGCTGTGACGTGGTCACCTCCCATAATCCAACGGGTCTGTTTGTACCCTGTTACTTGTACCCTGCTTTGTACAAGTAACCAAATTAGGCAGAATATTTGAAGCAACCACATTCAGTCACTGGGAAACAGGCCACACAGGACTGTGGTTCTGCTAAAACAAGAAAAAATTAAAATGAGGCACTATCTATAGAAGGAAAGGGGGATGAATAGAGCATGGGAAATTTCTGAGTTGAGGAGACAGTTTAAAGATTAGAGGAGGCTAGAGTTGGTAAGGAAAACTACCAGACAGAAGGAAGCTACTCAGAGAACCTTGGATAACTTCATAGGGAGCTCCTTACATTTCTAGCTAACAGTAGTCTATGGTGGCATGGGACAAAACTTTAGAGACATTAGAGAAAAACCCAAGAAGGGATTCACCAGGATCCACAGAAGGGCTATGCCTTCAGACCAGAACAAACTTAGAGTAGATCAGAAGTTGGAAAACCCCAGCCTACAGGCTGGCCCCCTGCTTCTGTCAACAGTTTTATGGGGTGGAAGGTGGAGGGACATCTGCATAAGGGCAACAAAAGGAGCTTCTTCCCAGAGCAGAGCAGAACTGCAGAAAATCCAAGCACAAGGGCTTGAGGTCTCTGAAAATTTGCTAGACACCTACCACAAATGGAGAAATATTTATTCAGGAAAATCTACTGAATCTCAGTAAGAGCAGAGAGAGGCAGTGGAATTTGCCCAAGGATCCAGTCCCTCCCTCACTACCCCAAAGCTCAGTGCAACAGAAGCTGCGCTCCAGGTTGGTCAAGAATGCTGGGTTCTTTTCTTCCAGCTCTTGGGCCAGGGCTCCAGTTTCTCTCCGCCCCTGAAGTAAACTGTGCATTTTGATCTTGGCTCCATCTCAAACAAGGTGTGTGAGGAAGGGCAAGTTGTGGACTGTTGTCTCTGTCTCTGTTTTCTCATCTGTAAAATGGTACTTAACCTCACCTCATGAGGTTGTTGTCAAACTTACTTGAGCTATACATATATGTAAAGAAAACTTAGTGTATGTAGTATGTAATAAGTGCTTAATCAATGTTAGTTGCGATTAGTAGCATTTTTTTTTTTTTTTTTTTGCGGAACTAGGGATTGAACTCAGGGGCATTCTACCTGTGAGCTACACCCCCAGTCCTATTTTTTATTTTTTATTTTGAAACAGGGTCTCACTAAGTTGCGGAATGCCTTACTAGGTAGCTGAGGCTGGCCGTGAACCCGAATCCTCCGGTCTCAGCCTCCCAAATGCTAGGATTACAAGTGTGCGCCACCACACCCGGCTTAGTGGCATTATTAATATCATTAAAACAAACATAATTTGTGAAAGTGCTTTTGTAACGAACCTTGTCATATCTCCTAGATTATTTAAAGTGCAAAGTTTTCTATTTTGATACAACCCTATCATTCTTTTTTATTTTCTGCTTTACTTCAGAATGTCATTCTCAATCCAGGGATATTCACTTCAGTGCAATAAATAAATATATACCCCCCCCCCCCGGAATATTTTACAAGGCTGTATCACAAACAGAATGTCAGGCACATGTAATCATTTTTCCACTTGGGGCATAATTGTCAATTGTTTTTTGTAGCTTTATACCCAACTTCTGTCTACACATGAGAAAATAACAGCTGCAAACCCACTTCCTAGTGTAAGAAGGGAGGGGTGATTCTAGAGAAAGCTCTTGGACCTGGGAAACAGAGGTTTATGAGCAGAGGCGAGGGGACGCTGAGGCTCTGTGTCTCTGCTGCTGGCACACAGGTACACGGCTGAGTCCCCTAGGCCTGGTGGTCGGATATCAAGGGAGCAGAAAGAAGTGTTAGGCCGGCTGGATTGGAAGTTATCCGGGGTGTCTGTTTGCTTGTTCAATTCTGTATCGTAGTAGTAGAAAAGCAGCTTTGGTGCTTGGCTTGGCTTCTGTTGGTACCAATACATGGTATCATGGTTCAGATCCTGAGAACATTTCAGGGATACTGGTTTTCCCGCCGTGGCAACCAGGTATCTTGGGTTCTGCATGACCATAGCACCAACATGACCTGCAGAGAAAGAGAAAGGTCCAGTGATTTGCGGAGAAGATGGGTGCTGCCACACTGAGTTGAGGGGCACGAGTTAGTCATAGTCATTCCCTTTCTACTCAGGACTCACCTGCTCCAAGGAGACAGAGGACCACACAGTGGAGAAGCCCGGGAGCCATGGCAGGCCAGCGCAGGAATGGAGCATCTGTATGATCCAGGCTCTGATCCCTCGGTTGAGAGTCAGGAGCTCTGAGAGTCCCTGGCTCTGATAGGAAGACCTGCTGTGACTTCAGCAAAGCGAGGTCCCCTGATTGTTGAGATATTATACACTGCTTCCTACTAGGCAGCGGAGTATGACTTGGACAGAGCAGGTATGAAGCAAACATCCATCCTCTATAACACCCACCGCTTCTTGGAGACAGGTGTTCCCTGATCTGTGGCTCCCTATCTCTCCCCTCATCCATCCAGGTCTCTTTGCCTTACCTCCAGTTCCCCACTCCTGCAAGGCAGCTCAGAGGTTCTTCCACGCAGGAATGCCTTTTGTCACATCTCAATTGCAAAACTGTTGAGACCCCGGCGGCTCTGTGTTTAGTTACTTATGTCACAGCTGGCTGACCTATCCCTGCAAACTGCCCTCACCTTAACATAGAAATGGACTCAGGACTCCCTCTATATCCACTTTTCAGGGTGTAAGGAAATTCTTAAACTTTGGTTATTTGTGACACCGCAATGCCACCTTGTGGTCAGCAGAAAAACGCCTGGAAGTCGTCTTGCCTTCCGACACCAGGGCACAGAATCCATGCGGTAGAATGAGGTAAAACACGAGACATGTGCTTAGTTCCTCATTCTGCTCTTGCAGATCTGCACTTTTTAAACCACGGCAACTCCAGTGGGCTGAAGTGGCGAAAGCTTCTAGTTCCTTCTCTGATTCCTTTAAGCCTGAATCAATGCCTTCTCATTATAGGTGCCTTACCTTTTCTGTTCCTGGACCCAGAGTCCCTTCTCATGCTTGAGGAAACAGAACAGAATATTATCCTGAATAACCTCCTGGTATTCATGTCAGGGAAATCTACATGCAGTTGTGTATGGCGTGGATTTTTACCTTGTGTATATACTATACATTTTCTTTTTGCTTCTTTCTAAAACAACTCTTTTCTGTGGGGTCCATAGTATATGCAACATCTGGTAATTAGCATTTTCTGAGCTGGTTCCCTTTTATTTTTCACACACTGCTACAGAGTTTGCGAAAACCTTGTGGACTTAGTGCATCTGATAAGCCAAATTTATTTGCTATCCACTTTCCTATATATCCTACACTAATCCTCTCACATTTGAGGTATTTATACAAATCATTTTTTGTTGCAGGGTTACTGGGTTAATAAATTGGTATTAAAGATGGGATTGAATTAAATAAACCTGTAAGGAATTTGCATAATTGGATGCATAAGGTGATCTGAAAAGATCACCTTATTCAGGTGTGAAAATTTGTCAGTACCTGATTTGAGGTGTTGAAGAACTATAGTGACACTCCAACCAACTGAATTGTTTTTGATCTAGATATTTATGTCCAATTAAGATGATGCATTTTGGCCAGGCATGTTGCTCCATGTTTGTAATCCCAAAACTTGGGAGGCTGATACAGGAGGATCACAGGTTTGTGACAAGCCTCAGCAACTTAGTGAGTTCCTCCACAACTTAGTGAGACCCTATTTCAAAATAAAAAATAAAATAGGGCTAAGGGTTTATGTACCTTACAGGTAGACTGCCCCTGGTTTCAATCCCTAGTACCTCCCAGTAAAATAAAATAAAATGATGGTGAATTTTGGACTGGTCCTTGGTAGCTGCTTGTGGTCCCATGGGTCAGTCTTTGAGCATGTGGTTCCCATATGCACAAGCAGGGTAAAATTTCATTTCATACACCTGTGAGACACAGCTTGAAGTTTCACTTTCTCTCTACTAATTTATCCCATGTATCTGTCACCCAAAGTTCTGATCAAACATCCAGTTTTCTGACTGCATTTTTTTGGTCTTTAGTTGTAATACTTTTAGTCTCTGAAGAATGGGAACAATTTGAGGCTCCAGGATTAATGTAAGAAATGTAATTCTAGCTCTTTTGTATCATCACTTTCATCTGGGCCTTAAACCCTCAGCTCCTACTGCTCGGCCCATATCTGGTAGGAAAGCCTGAAGATTAATATGATTTTAACCATTTATGATGCTACTGATAAGCAGCCTCTTTTTCTTTCTACACAGTGAATTTCATTTTGCTTTTAAATTATCTATATTGTTTTTGTTTTAATTTTTGGTGGTGAGGAGTGTTTCAAATTTAAGAAGAAAACAAATAGACTAAGACAAGGCTAATCACCTTCTTTCTGCTTTTCCTATATTCCTTCTCTCTTACCAGATAACCAGCAATTATGTTTTACAATTTTCTCCTTCCTTATGCAAACATAAAAATGTATAGGAAAAAATAGGGATTTTACTGGTTTATTATATAAATAATCTCATATGCCATGCATTATTTTGCATATTATTTTCCCCTTGAAAGTTTAATCTTGATTTATTTCTTTAAGTGAACGAATATACCTCTTTTATTTTCTTTTGATTTCTTTGTGCATAAGAAATAAAACATACATATACTTCAATAAGATCATATATTCTTATGTGTGCATAATTTTTATGCTTTTAATTTGTTAAAAGCTTTACTCTGATTGATGGATGCAGCCAATAAACTGAATTTAAAAAGCAAGTTCTTTGAATAAAAGAAAAGAATGTACTTCCTATGTACACATAGCCTTTACAGACCTCAAGACATACTCCACAGTTATAATGCCACTTGAGAAGGGTAAAAGGCCTTTCAGGTTTATTGTGTTATACAAAGAAAACAGGGAAGGTACCATTTTTTCCAGGTAAGAAACAGAGAGAAAAAAGGGATGTGAACTGAAGATATTTGTAAGAGATTTGTAATTTTCTTAGACCATAGTATCTAACTAGGATAAGGAGGAAACTGAGTACGTGAGACACAGTACCCATTGCAAGAGGTGTTGGCTAGAAGGACTGGAGGGGTGAGGGTTTGCTGCAGAGGAAGCATTAGAGGGGAAAGAGAAGATTGGGTAAGGCACCTGGGTGTTTGAGATAGAGATTCTGGAGGCGGTTTATGTCACTTTTCATTCTGAGTCAAAAACCAGAGAATGGAAATGAATATCTGAGATGGGTTGGAGGAGGTGGACATTGGGAGTGAACCGGTGAAGAAACTAAGGAGCCATAGAACAATCTAGATGTTAGAAGTCATCCAGTAAGTTGAGAGTTATGAGGGAAAAAGAGACAAGATGTATAGTCTTCAGCTTAGATGATCTTGTAAAAGACCCAGGGTGCGACACTGAGACTCCATCCTGGCCTCATTCACACTGGTGAGAAAGTCGTGAGGCGTCAGGAAGCAGTCCCCAGTGTCTCATTGCCAAGAGTTCCCTGGTGTGGATAATCTATTGTCTGTTGTTGCCATGCCTAGAGACAGACAGAACGTCCAACCCACATGCTTCCTGAGATAGGACAGGCGCTTTAAACAACTGCTGGGAGATGGACAGAGAAGAGGAAGCACCAGGGTTTCTGCACCTGCAGAGGGTGATTCCCCAGCACTGTGGATGAGCTGCTGGCACAGAGATACAGGGCTGAGTCCCCGGGTTCTGTGGGCTGGATCTTCAGAGTGGAGAATGAGGCTTCAGGCATCACAGCTGAGAAACGATCTTTGGGCATCCCTGCATCATCTATAACTGCCAGGTTATTAAAGTAAATCAGCACCTGCGGTCCCTGCCCCACAGTCTGTCTGTACCAGAAAAGAGCAGTGTGGCCTGAAATGGGCTCACATCTCAGAGTTACCGCTTGTCCCTTCTCTGTCACCTTGTGCCTGGGTGTCTGGGTGACTCCAGCATCTGTAAGCTCTGAAAAGAAACAGAATTGGGGAACAGAACATAATTGAAATCATAACTTGCAATGTCCAAAAATTCAGGTCCTTTATTTCTGGGGACTCACCGACTCCCAGGACACAAAGAGCCAGGCAGCAGAGGAGCCTGGTGTCCATGGCAGGGTGGGGACAAGGAGCCTTCACCTAGAGGAGCGGGGTGAGGACTCCAGGACCGCTTGTCTTCCCAGGGTGGAGGGAGGACTGAGGTGACATCACTGTCTCTGTCATTGCCCCCGAAACTTCCTTCTGAAGTGGAACATTGATTCTCTACGGAAGATTAATTGAATCTGTTATAATTGTTCTGAGATGTGCTCAGTTCATTCAGAGGCTCCAAGAAGCTTCATCAGTTGTTACCTCTCAGACCTCTGTGCCTCTGTGACCATGGCCGATCATATCTCCCACTTAGCCTTCCCCGATGGATCACCTTTCAAACGGCTGCTGGAGATTTCCAACTGGATGTACCATCAGCTCCTCCGATTCTAGATACCAATAAATTGCAAGATGTGCCTGGTGAGTGAAAAGTCTGCTTCCTAGTAGCTTAACTATAATTCTGAGGCAGGAGAGTTGAAAGCATCTTCCTTGAAGATAGATAATATGAAGATAAAGTAGAGTGCTCGTAATGAGCCTGGACAGTAATTTTTACATATACTTTTATTGGTGCATTGTAATTATACATCATAGTGAGATTCAAAGGGACACATTCTACATGCACGCAGCTCTTGGTGAACTTCTCTATCTTACACTGACCCCCTTCCTCCTTTCTAATACATGCCAGTGAGGTCGGTAGCAACACCATGCATGGAAATAAAATTATTTGAACTTCTCCTTTCTTCCAGCCTCATTTTCCCCTTCCCACCATCCTTCCCCAATACCTTTCTACTATTCTCCTGATATAACTGAAGTCCTTTTTGTTTTCTGTCCAAAAGCACCAGTTAGCTTACTCAGTTTCTCTACCATTGAGAAGAGGAGGGCAAGGGTGTGGCCAGAAATATTGCTCCAGAGGAAACCGTTCTATCAAGGGAGGATCATTCAGGAATAAGTGTTTTCCCCATGATTCTCAAGATTTATGTTATCCTCACTTGGGTATGAAACGCAACCTGAGGATCAGTTCACAGTTGAGAGAAGAGAATAGAGAAAGCAGAGTAGGTGGGAAGACATGGCCTTGTCAGGCGATCCCAGGGTCCCATGGTGATGACAAATAGCAGAAGGCAGGGTACTCTACCCCGTGGGACATGAGTTTTCTCTGTCATGTGAGCTTTGAGCCGCAGACTATTTGTAAGGAATCCTGATGCTCGTTTCCTACATTGTTTCCTACTCAAGACTTCCAGTATTGATACCTTCCATGTTCTGTGTTTGTCATGCCCCAAACCCATTTATATCTTGTGGGGAGAAAGCAGCAAGAGAGACTTTGCTCAGGACTGCAGGGGCTGAAGGCAGAAGGGCACACATGAGGATTTCCACACCAGCAGACAGTGATTTCACAGCACTGTGGCTATGCTGTTGGCACAGAGATACAGGGCTGAGTCCCCGGGTTCTGTGGGCTTCAGCACGGAGAAGGAGCCTTCAGGCATCAGAAAGGAAAACCTATCCTTGGGTATCGCCCCTTCTTCTATAACAGATCTGCTGTATAAATAAATCAGCAGTTCCAGCCCCTGTACCCCAGTCTGTCTGTACCAGAGGAGGTCAGTGTGGCCTGACACAGGCTCACATCTCAGAGTTATTGCTTGTCCCTTCTCTGTCACGTCATGTCTGGGTGTTTGGGTGATCCCAGCATCAGTGTATTCTGTAAAAGAAGACAGAATTGGGGACACAATAAGGAAATTACAGAGAGTCATAGGTAGGGAAGCCAAGCATGAGACTGAAATATTCTGAGGATTCACTTGCTATTAGGACACAAACAGCCACACAGCAGAGGATCTGAGGACCCATAGCAGAGGTGACAGCAGATGGGGAATATCCAGATCATACCCTCTGAGCATGAGCAGACTAGTGAGTCTTGGAGCATTTTATTCTTACAAGATGCTTCTGCCAGTGACATCATCAAATGAGTCACCACCCCTGAACTGAAGACTCCTTTCAAAGGAGGCTGCGCCTCTGGAAGATGCATTGGGCAGGACTGGATCCAACTATAATTGACCTGAGAAGCAGATCAACACGTCTAGAGGCTCCCTGCTGCTTTGTTTGACATGATCCATTCATAGTGCCTTCTGTATAGCATCCTTAGCTAAGAGCCTACCCACTCTTTCCATCTGTGCCTTCAGCTCCCCACATTTACAGATGAGTTCATTATTTCCTTGCAAGTCAGCTTTTCTGCAAGCTCTCACATTCCTCTTGCTCTTGGCTTTACAAAATTAACATCTCGCTGGTGGCACCAGCGAGCTCACAAGCTCACCCTCAAACCACCTGTTGGGAGTGGGAGCTGGTCTCAGAGCTCTCCAGGAAGAGCAAGAAGGAAAACTTCTTATTAGGGATACAGGAGCTGATCTGATGACTCAGAACTGATGAGAGTTGGGAGCACTTCTTTAGAGAGAAAGATCTCTCGGGGGGCATTTGTCATTGATCTGTATTGATTTTCCAGAGCCAGCCTGGTGTGGCGGTGCACAACTGTAATCCCAGTAGGTATGAGGTTGGGACAGGAAGATTTCAGTTTCAAGGCCAGCCTCAACATTTCCTAGAGCCCATTGCATAGACTTTCTCACATTCTTTATCCTCACCTCCAGCAAGCTGATATTGTCTTGTTGTTAAATATTGGTGAAGAAAATGCTCCAGAATTGAGTTATATCTTATTTTTAACCCATAGAATGCTTGGCTTTACAAAATTAACATCTAGCCATTTTTTTTTCAATGAAAAGGACTCTCCTGCTCCATCCCCCACAACCCACTTCCTCTTAACGTGGAAGCTACTGAGAGCTGAGAGAAGGCTCTGCTTCTTGGGCTGGACAATTAAGCTATTTGCTAGTGAAGAAGAAGGGTTCAAGTTCACCTTTGTTCACACAGAGACACACTGAGGAATGCCCTGAACCTGAGAGTGCCTGACAGTTTTGAGCAACAGTGGACAGGCTGGCAGGGTGTCAGCTGAGATTCCTGTTTCCCTCGAAGGCACTTTCTTCTTGAACTGTCTGTTGGAGCCAGAATGTAAAACTGTGGTCAGAAGTATTTTCAAAACGATCTGGATCCTCTCTGTTTCCAGGTGCCCAGCTGTGGTAGGTAGAAGAATGATTCTCTAGAGACCTGTGTGTCTAATCCATGGAGCCTGGTAATACATTAAATTATACTTCAAGGAGGAATTAAGTTTCCCAGTGGAATTAAGGTGGATAATCAGCTCAACCTGAGACAGCAAGATTATTTCTTAGGCCTGATGTCATCACAAGGGTCCTGCAATGTGGAAAGAGAAGGAGGAAAAGTCAGAGGGATGTTACATAAGAAAAGACTCAACCAGTCATGTCTGGCTTTGAGGCTGGGAGGAGACCCAGGCCCTGGTGACTCCTAGAAACTCAAAAAGACAAGAGAAGAAATTCTCCTCCCGAACTTCCAGAAGGAACACAGCCTGCTGATACCTTATTTTGACTCAGTTATGTCCATTTTGGATTCCTAAACTCTAGAACTTTAATTTTAATAAAAAATTGTGTTACTTTAAGCCAGCAAATTAGTACTAGTTTGTGTGCAGCAGATTTAGGAATCTGCTGTGCCCAGGTAAAAGATGCAGAAGCCAGATGCAAAATATAGGTGAGAAGGAGATGCAAAATCACAGGTAAAGAAGTGAACATCAGGCCAAGGAAAACCAGGCAAAAACATTCTTGTTTCTGCCCAGACCTTCCTACTTCCAGGGACACACAGGAGCCCGGAGTGAAATGCAGTGACAGTGAACATAGTCTGCTTTCCTATTGAGCACAAAAGTTCCTGAGAGAGGCGACTGCATTTTCATTCCTGCCTAATGGATGGACTCGCTGGTGGTGTCACTGTGATTGTCAGCTCCATGAGGCCGGGGTCCCTATCACGAGGTGCAGAGTGGCATCCTCCATTTCTCTTCCTCTACTCTCTACATTCCGCAGAGCAGGCAGGGCTGGTTGGGGCTGGTTTGAGGTCAGGCTCCCAAAGGCTCTTCAAACAAACTGGTGATCTACTTTCCCAAGCACGGAAAGTGCAAGCTGCAACACACAACCTCCACCTCTTAGCCAAGTTCAGAGTTCTACCAAAAGCAAGCCAACCTGCCGCTCAGATCTAAGTTCAAAGCTCAATTCAGAGAAAAACCCCATTCCACAACAAGGGAGTTAGGGGAACTGTTTTCCAATTCCTTTATTCTCAGCTATTATTCAAGATACCTGCAAACCAATATCTTGAATCTAGACCTGAGCCCAGGTCTCCCCTAACCACGTTTCCCCAGGGAGCACTGAGGGCTTCTCTAAGATGATGAAGTCACAGTGCCTCCTACTGGCCATTTGCAGAAACAGTAAACATGTAAAGTCTTTCCAGGACACAGTGGAGCTGGGATTAAATTATTTAGTACAGGAGATAAGAGATTGTATGATTAATTGGTGTTAGAGGGTCAATAAGAGAGATATATATATTTTTTTTGGGGGGGGTTGGCGGTACTGGGGATTGAACTCAGGGGCATTCTACCCCCGAGCTACACCCCCAGCCCTATTTTTTATTCTTTATTTTGAAACCGAGTCTCACTAAGTTGCGGAGTGCCTCACTAGGTAGCTGAGGCTGGCTGCGAACCCGGATCCTCCGGTCTCAGCCTCCCGAATGCTGGGATTACAAGCGTGCGCCACCACGCCCGGCTAGTTTTGATTTCTTGAATTGCCACACAAAAGGCTTCAAATCCCCAAGATGTTATCATTTTTGAACAGCATTTGTAGCCTATAAGTTTTAAGAATGAATTCATGTTCTCTGTTTGCATGATTTGTAGACTATACTTACTATATTGCCAAGCCTACTTCATTCCTAGGATGATGAGGAGTGAGGTGAGATCCCTCCAGGGCTGCTGTGAGCTGTGCAGAGGGAACCACGGGGTTTTGTGCACAGCAAGAAAGTGTCCCTGCACTGCTGTGGCTAAGCTGCTGGCACAGAGATACACAGCAGAGTCCCCCAGCTGCACAGGCTGGATCTTCAGAGTGGAGTCTGCTCCTGTGGGCCTTTCTGCAGAAAATCGATCCTTAGGCAACTGAGAATCATCCAAAGCTTCCTTATTCTGAAAGTTTATCAGATGCTCTGGGCCCTGTCCTGGGGTCTGTCGGTACCAGATAAGGGTCACATGGCCAGAAATAGGATCACACCAAAGAGTCACAACTTGTCCTTTTACTGCAATCTGATATCTGGGAGACTGGGTGACTCCAGCTCCTGTTAGTCCTGTGGGAGAAAAGAGAGAGTTTCAGAATGGAATTATCGGAATATTCCCTAGGAGATGCCATGTGGAAATCATGGTGTCCTGAGGACCCACCTGCTCCCAGGAGACCAAGAACGGTCCAGCAGAGGAGCCTGGTGGACATGGCAGGTCAGGCAGAATGGAGGCTCACCAGGGCAGGGTGCTCGTGAGCAGCAGCAGAGGAGGAGGGCTCTCCCTTGTTACCATGGGGCAGTCCCCACGGTGACATCACTATTTCACAGTTGCCCAAAGTCTTCGAAACCAACAGTTAAAAACTAAAACAGATGAAGTTTGGCTTAGCATATTCATGGATTGCATGTGAGTTCACGTGTTCTCACTCACAGCTCCAGGTTTTGAATAATCAGATCCCCCTCCATAGCCCCAGACCTATGCACTAATGCCCTGCTGAATGTTTCTACTTAAATGTGGCTAAAGCAACTCACGTTTGTACCAATGACCGACCCTTTGTCTCATCTATAATTGTCTTCCTCTTTGGGAATTTCTCTTTCACCAGACTGCCCATTCTCCCAGTGACAAGGTTAGAGCTAGGGCAAGTGGTCCAGCTTCATCCTAGCAACATGTTGAACCAGATGATATGCCTTAAGGTAAAGGGCTGAAGTGATGTTGTGAGCACAGAGTTAGACGTCTGTCTTCTTTCTGAGGCCCAGTGTCTGGTTTCCTCTCTCCTCACCATCCTTATGATTCACTGTGTATCGCAGCCTTCCCTAGGGTGCTGCCTGCACTTCCAGGTCACCAGTGTAGTAAACGCCAGGTCGGATGTGTCCTCTAAGGAAGATGGAGAGCCTATTTACCTCTGAAATGATTCCTGTAGGTGTTGGAACAATGCAAGATCAAACCGATCTTACATAATCCTGAAAACCTTACAACTCTAAGGTAACTTACAATTAAACTGCAGTGGGTAGTATGTAATTATTTTTCCAGACTGAAGTCTACAGGGGTGAGAAGATGATGGTGACTTTGTGATAGTCGATATAATTGTCATAAATCTCAACTAAGCATGCAAATAGAGAGGGCTGCAGAGGAGCAAGCTGGGCAGGTTGGGTGTTCTGCAGTCAGGCTGACACTGGCACGGGCAGGACCTCAACTCTGAGCATCATGTTGCCCACACTGCAAGGTCTCAGGCTGGCAAGGGCTCTGTACCTCTTATGGAGGCGGGGACTTCCTGGGTGGGGCCAGGGTTCCTGAGCACAGGCTATCACAACCTTCCTAGTTGTACTTTCTGTGCGGAGAAGAGGCGTCCCTGCAGCACTGTGATTCACTGCTGGCGCAGAGGTACACAGATGTCTGGGCAGGGGTGGCCGACTCCAGAGTGAGGGAGAAGTCCTCTGTGTTTGGTCTGGAGACACTGTACCCATCGGAGACTTCTCCTTGTTCAGTGCTTCGGATGTCATAGGAGTAATAGACCAGCCTCAGCCCTTCTCCCTGGTCTTGTCGATACCAGAACATGTAGTTATGGTTGTAAGTCTGGTGGCAGCTCAACGTCACGTTTTCTCCTGTTTCTACGACCTTGTGTTGTGGGGTCTGGGTGATTCTAGCCTCGGTGTGTCCTGCAATAAAGAATGAGAAAGCCTGATGGTATCACCTAAGAGACAGGTTTGTCTTGAGGTCTTAGAGATTCCAGGGAAGGAAGCCCACCTGTGACTGGCTCTCACCTGTCCACAGGAGCCTGAAGGCCACGTAGAAGAGTAGCTTGGTGCCCATTTCAGGGCCAGCAGAGAATCTCAAGTCTTTCAGCCCCGTGGAGGAAATAGAAATCAAGCTCTCAGTGACTCAGTGATATCACTGTCCCCAACAAATGTATGAATTGCACGGGATTAACCAGTCATAGCTCCTCCCTACAGGAACAAGTCAATTTTCAATTAATTATGTAGTTTTGTGGTACACCTAGTAACATTTTATAGTATACATACATAGTATACATTCAAAAATTAATGGCTCAAAATAGAATGCATTTGTAGTGTTTTTTATTTTTTATTTTTTTGCAGTACTGGGGATTGAACTCAGGGGAATTCTACCTCTGAGCTACACCCCCAGCCCATTTTTTATTCTTTATTTTGAAACAGAGTCTCACTAAGTTGTGGAGTGCCTCACTAGGTAGCCAAGGCTGGCCGCGAACCCGGATCCTCTGGTCTCAGCCTCCCAAATGCTGGGATTACAAGTGTGTGCAACCACATGGCTGTAGTGTGTTTTTTTTTTTTTATTGTAAGTGCATGTGTTCTTTCCCTGATTTCAGTAAGGACATTTGTTCTTCAAGGCATTTGTTTATTCCCATTAGTAATTCCTTATTCATACATTGTTTTAATTTTTCCTAATATTTCTGTAATCAAAGAGGCATCGTGATGGTAGAAGTGTTGCCTTCTATGACTTTTCCGCTAAAATTCATTTCCAAGTACTTTTTGCTAGTTTTTCTCTTGGTCCACATCTGGACAACTGGATGTGGCCTGTGGTGCTCTCCTCCTTTATAAGAGCCACCTACCATACAGGGAGGTTTGAAACCATCATGGTCAAGGTCAATACAACATGAAGAACTGTTGTATGCCATCTCACACCAGTCCAGATCATGGGAATCCTGCCTTCCAGCCTCAGGCCTCACTGTGTCTTCATGAGGATGAATTCTACTTTAGTTTCAGGTGAGGCCGTGATTCCTGGACCCCCTAAGTCTTGGTGATGGGCTGCCTCTCAAAAGAAGAGAAGCCTCATGGGCAATGTGGAGAAGATACTTGCTGAAAAAATGCATGTGCCTGCTGCCTCCAGGGTCATAGTAAGATGCTCAGTCTTCATTTAAAAGATCTTTCCCAGCCACAAAGGAGAATATGATGGAGTCATAAATTTGTTAACCTGCAAAACTCATGTTGTTTCTTATATAAATTATATGTAAGTTTGAGGCCTCTACTCTGACTCCAGATCTTGATGGATTCTTGATGGATACTTTCTACAATCATGCTAGTTTAAAATGACAGAGAATCAGAAGTAGGGATAAAAAGGTCAGTATACATGGAAGGCCAGCCCAAAAGGGCTTTCCCATTCATTCCCAGAGTCTAGTTGCTCCCAGGAAACTAAGAGGCACCAATCAACAAGCCCCCTGCACCATGGATGACTCAGGGAAAGAAAGGGGTTACCAGCTCAGGACTTTAATTTTTGTGGTACTGGGGATGGAACCCAGGGGGCATTCTACCTCTGAGGTACGCCCTCAGCCCTATTTTTTTTAACTTTTTATTATTTATTTTGAAACAGGGTCTCACTAAGTTGCAGAGGGCCTCACTAAGCAGCTGAGGCTGGCCTTGAACTCGGATCCTCCAGTCTTAGCCTCCCAAGTACCGGGATTACAAGCGTGCGCCACCACACCTGGTTGGGACTTAATTTTTTAATGTGTAGGACACATGGAATTCCATGACTCTGAGGATCATTTCCAGAATAAGGCATTATCTATTCATATAGTTAGTCTTCCAAACAATATGCCAACATCTCTGGGGAGATAAGCATCTTCTAGGAATGTCACCTTTTCATTCACTTTTTAGTTTTATTATCAAGTAACAAATTTTCTATTATTGAACATATACTCTTCATCTTGGAGCTGTGAGAGGAGAAACATTATCTACCTTATTATACGTATCCTGCAAGTTGATAATAAGCCATAAAAATCGCTTCTCATAACATGACTTCTCCCCCTGCTCTTAATATGCAAGATAATGTTCTGCCTGATATAAATGATCAAAGCCAGGAGACATGAAAGTTTAGGAGAACTTTGATTTTGGTGGCCTAGAGATTTAGGTTTTAATCTTGGCCTTGGCACTTATAAAAGTGAAATACTGGGAGTGTCCATGTGAGCTTCCAGTCTATAAAGTGGTATGTCGAGATCATCTGCATTTATAAAGTGAACACACTAGCGTCTCTCCTTGTGCTAAACACATAATATATCTTCACCCTGTACCACAGAATAAGAGCTCCTGACACTTGCCAGGAATTGGAAGGAGCTGGCAGAGATGTGAGAACATCTGGGGTGGGTCACTGAGGATTGAGGGTTGAGAGCACTCTGGCTGAGCTCAGCAGGGCAGAAAGGACTAGCAAAGAACCGGAAGCATCCATGGGGCCTGGCTAAGGCTGTGTGGCAGCCCTCACCCCGCTCCCTCCTACATCCTCAGCTGGGACAGGAAGGTTTGGGTACAGAAAGCCACCGACTCTGCAGGGCTGTGCCAAGCTGCTGGCACAGAGGAACAGGGCCGAGTCCTCCAGCTCCAGGGCGCTCAGGTGCAGCTCAGAGTGGTAGTCATCGAACTGCTGAGCTGAGAATCGATCAGGAATGTTTCCTTTTTCTCCCTCCATCTTTTCATAATACTCAATGAGGAACTGGGGACCCTGACCTGGAGCCTGCTGATACCAGAACACAGTTTTGTGTCCAGAGATAGGACTGCATTTCAGAGTGGACTTTCCTCCCTTGGCTTTGATTAGGTGTCTTGGGGACTGGACCACTCCAGCATTCTCTGACCCTGGGGAGGAATGAGATAGGAGTGAGCACATAGCCCTAGAAGAATTTGATACTCCAGGAACTGTAAGGACTGTGGCTCCAGGGCTTTCCCCTGTGCTCAGGACTCACCTGCTCCCAGGAGACAAAGCATCACCCAGCAGAGGAGCCTGGGGTCCCAGATAGAGCCAGGTAGGGCAGGAGTGGGCATCTCCCCTCTCAGGGCGCTGGTCTCCAGGGTGAGATAACTAGCGCTGGCCCCTCCCTTTTCTCTGTGTAGAGGGTTTGCATGCGACACCAATGATGTCATCATCCTGATGTCAGTGTCCCTGTAGGCTCTCTAGTTCTCCTGCACCCCTGGACCTGTTCAGCTCTTCTCCCCTTCTGTGTAGCCTCCTGTGGGCCAGGGGAGCTGGCTTTGCTGAGCAGGCTGGGCAAGGTGTCGGGTAGGCACCCATCCCCACAGCTCTCTGACTTTCCTCTGTGGCTAATCTCCCCTGTATGGGAATCTCAGCTGCCCTCCTGGTGCTTCATCACTCCGACTAACCCAGGCTGCTAGACAGGCTTGACTTCACACAGGGCTGCAATTCAGGCTCCCTGTCCTGAGACTCGCCTGAGCATGGGGAGATCATGGCTACCAGCACTACCTCCAGTTCACCAGGTGATGTCCAGAATGCTGCACCAAGCCTAGACTCTCTTCCTGAATCCTCTCTTCAGAAAACTCTATGGGAGGCAGGGGTAGGGTAACTCTGTACCTGCAAGCCGCCTGCCCCCAAGTGGCCAGTAATGCAATGACTAATCTGTAGCTTCCTAGAGATTGTCCTGGGAAGCTATGAACTTTCTGTGGTGGCCTCGGGATCTGCAGGACACAGCACGGGTCCCTTCCCTTTGATTTGAGGTTTTCCTGCTGTAGTCTCTGCTGTTGCCTGTGGGAGTGAGAGAGGCATGAAGCACCTGCTCTTGAAAAAAATTAATAAAAATCCTAAATCTGAACAGTTAGTGCTATAGAAAGAGAAATGTCTGCTAGTTGTTAAATGCCAAATTCCTTTGAAATGGGTAGGGCCTGGGTACAACACTGTTTTTATTTATTTATTGATTGATTGATTTACTTATTTATTCATTCATTCATTTATTGATTTATTTAAGAACTGGGGATTAAACCCAGGGACATTCTACCTCTGAGCTATATCTCCAGCCCTTCTTTATTCTTAATTTTGAAACAGGGTCTGACTAATTTCTGAGGCTGACTTTGAACCTGCAAACCTTCTATCTCAGCCTCCCAAGTATGAGATTACAAATTTATACTACTATATCTGGCTAAAGTACTCTCTTTAAACAAAGGAAATTCTCAGAAGGGCTGAGAATGGACTTCTATTAGTCAATCTGGGGAAATTAATGAGCCTGTTCTAAGAAGAGGAAACTGTTTCTTTCTAAAACATCCCACAGAGGGGTTCCTGATGTTGTTGTAATGTTCCCTTGTAGTGTAAGAGAGTTTCCACTAGTGCGTATCTCAACTTACATTTTGTATGGAGACTCTTTTGAAAAATGTCCAGGCTGGTAAGTTTTAAGTCATAACCCATTGTTTCAATTTGCAAAATACTTTGATTTCAAGTAAGGTTAGGTATCTATGTGTTTAGTGGTTATTCCAATCCATTCTTGTGTGAATTTTAAATTTAGAATAAATAGTGCCCTTTGGTGTTTTTTTTTTTTTTTTTTTTTTTTTTTTTTGCGGTACTGGGGATTGAACCCAGGGGCATTCTACCTCCGAGCTATACCCCCAGCCCTATTTTTTATTCTTTATTTTGAAACCGAGTCTCACCAAGTTGCGGAGTGCCTCACTAGGTAGCTGAGGCTGCCCGCGAACCCGGATTCTCCGGTCTCAGCCTCCCGAATGCTGGGATTACAAGCGTGGGCCACCACGCCCGGCTTAAATAGTGCCCTTTGTATTGGGCTCTTTTTTTTTTTTTATTAAGTAAGGAGAATTCTTTGCTCATTCTAGATTTTAGCTCTATAAAAGTGGCTCTGTTATAGAGAATAAAATAATACTAAACACATCCTAAAACTCAGTGTTTTAACTCTAAAATTCTTATTTCATATGTCTACGAAGCAGTTTTCTTCAGTGGTTTTCTAACAAATTATGTTCCAGTAAGGCAGACTGCTTATGTGTTGTAATTAGGTAGCCTGTACCTTGTTGCTTCCAAGTTCCTCAAGGAATAGCACAAGAGAGTTGAAGTCTATAGAGAAAAGCATCGGCACAGCAGGCTGCAGATTCTGTGGGTAGACAGTCGATTTGAAAGATCGACCTGTGGCTGGTGTCTGGGAGCTTCACTGCTAAAGTGTCCTACACTGATATAAAACTTCTCCTACCTGGGAAGGGTGGCTCATTGTACCTTAAGTGTTGGTGCAGACACATGCTGAGCTCCAGGTTTTTTCTGGGACCTGGATTGTTGGTATATATGAAGTAAGGAGAGCCTTCCTGACCAGTCCTCAATAAAATATCTTGTATACTGAATTTCAATGGAAAAAAAAATTGCACATATGTTGCTGCATGTAGTATCTTGGGGGGGGTGGGGGCTAGAGGGAGAAGGAAGTCTGTATGAGCCCCCTATGAAAAAAAGCATAAAGAAGCCTGAGAGTGGATCCCACTAGATCCCACCTGTGTGTTTCTCCCCTGTGATCTGCTGCTGATCACTTACTTTGTCACTGTAATAAATCTTAGCCATGAGCACAGCTCTAAGCCATATGGCAAGAGTGCCTCTTCCAAGTCTCCAGATAAGGGATTAACACTGGGAACCCCCAACAGAGCACCACAGGAGATCTTCCAGGGCCAGGCTCGGAACTGGCTTAGATCATTTCTAATCCTTCCCACTCCCATTCAGAGAGCAGTGACTGACTCCAGACCCTCCGACTCCAAGTGTGGTGGGGACCATAGAGGAGGCGTGGCATGGGTGTCTGGTGAGCGTGAGTGACCTCTGTCGCTACTTGCACAACTTCTTTAGGCCTCTTGCCAGTCTGTGTCTTGATTTTTCATTTTTATGTTTTTATTTATTTATTTTTCTTTTCAAATTTGTATTCTTTTATTGGTGTATTAGAATTGTACATCATAGTGAGGTCCAAAGTGACACATTCATACACGGGCACATCCCTCCATATATTTCCTTCTGCATCCTACCCACCTCCTCCCTCCTCCCTCCCCATCCATGTTAGTGAGATCGGTAGTGACACCTCCATGTATAAACATAGCATTATTTGAACTGTTCCCTTCCTCCATTCTCCTTTACCACCACCCCCTACTCCCTGCCCCAATCTCCTTCACTATTCTACTGGTCTCTCTCCTCATATATAAAGGATTTAGTACAATTAAAATGATAAAATCTATTTAAGGCTTGAGATTTTCCTTTCTTTCTTTCCTACTCCTCCTCCCCCTTCCTCCTCCTCCTCTTCTTCTTCGTCTTCTTTCTTTCTCTTGTGTCTTTTTCTCACTCCTTCCTTCCTGCCTTCCTGCCATCCTGCCTTCTTTTGTTCTTTCTTTTCAGTACTGGAAATCAAAAACAAGGATATTCCAACATTGATCTGAATCCCAATCTCTTTTTACTTTTTATTTCAAGACAGGTTCACCCAAGGTTACCCAGGCTGGCCTCAAATTTGTGATCCTCTTGCCTAAGCCTCAGAAGTCTCTGGCTTACAGGCAGTGCCACTCATCATGGCCTGTATCTATCTCCAGTAAAATTAATAATAAAAATCACAAATAAATGCTAAAAATATTTTCCAAAAGTTGGTATAGGGTGGTGATGGAGAGACAGATGAAGGACAAATGGCACAGAACTTCCCAGGGCTTTGTCCCATAGGATAAAGGCTGCCAGGAATAGAGATTGGATGAGTGAAGATCTGTGATGTTAAGTTGAAGGTCATAGAAAGATATTAAGATGAGACTGATGCCTACAAGGGTGAGAAGGTGAGGTGGCTCTGAAATAGTCAAGATAATTGTCATAAATCTCAGCTAAACATGCAAATAGAAGAAGAGGGCTGCAGAGGAGAGACCCAGCAAGCTGGGCAGATTGGGTGTTCTGCAGTCAGGCTGAGACTGGCAAGGACAAGACCTCAATTCTGAGCATCATGTTGCCCACACTGGAAGTTCCAAGGCTGGCTTCTGGAGGGCTTCTGAGCAGGTCACCACAGTCTTCCTAGTTATACTTTCTGTGAAGAGAGGAGGTGGCGCTCCAGCACTGTGAGTCACTGCTGGCACAGAGGTACACAGATGTCTGGGCAGGGGTGGCTGACTCCAGAGTGAGGGGGAAGTCCTCTGTGTTTGATCTGGAGACACTGTACCCATCGGAGATTTCTCCTTTGTCAGTGCTGTTGATGCCATAGGAGTAATAGATCAGCCTCAGCCCTTCTCCCTGGTCTTGCCGATACCAGTACATGTAGCGATGGTTGCTAGTTTGGTGACAGCTCAAAGTCGCCTTTTCTTCTGTCCTTGTGATCTTGTGTCGTGAGCTCTGGATGACTTCAGCTTCCATGTGTCCTACAATAAAGAATGAGAAATATTTATAATGTCACTGAAAAAGAAAGATTTGTGTTGAGGATTTGGGGATTCCAGGGAAGGAAGACTATCTATCACCCCCACTCACCTACCCACAGGAGCCTGAAGGCTACGTAGAAAAGTAGTTTGGTGCTCATTTCAGGGTCAGAAAAGACTCTTAAGTCATTCAGCTCTGCTGAGGAAACAGAGCTCAAGTTCTCAGACACTCAGTGATGTCACTGCCCCAACAAATGCTTGAACTACAGTTAACCAGCCACACCCCTTCCCTAGAGGAAAAAGTCATTTTTCAATTAGTTATGTAGTTTATGGCATGCCTAACATTATTTTATAGTATATATACAAAATTTAACAGCTCAGAATGGAAAGAATTTGTAGTCTGTCCTTAACTACAAGTGCATGTAGTCTTTTTCTGATTCTAGTAAGAATATTTGTTCTTCAAGGCAGTTTTCTATTCCTGTTAGGCTGTAATTCCTCACTGGCACACAGTTTTAATTTTTTCTAATATTTCTGCAATTGAAGGGACATCTTATAGCTTCTCTCTTCAAAAGTCATCTCTAAGTAACTTTCACAAATTTCCCTCTTTGCTCACACCCTGGGTAATTGGATATTGCTTTCCTCTCTTTGAAGAACCACCTGGCATTCAGAAACATTTGGAAGCATCATAGTCAGGGTACAATGTGAAGAACACATCTCGTACCGGTCCAACTGATGCCAATCCTGCCTTCCAGTGTCAGGCCTCACTGTAGCCTCATAGGGATGAATTCTACCTTAGTTTCAGGTGAGACTATGGTCCCTGGACCACCTAAGTCTTGGTGGTGATGTGCTGCCTGTCAAAAGAAGAGAAGCCTCATGAGTGATGTGGAGGAGATATTTGCCTAGAAATACATATGTCTGGTGCCTCAGGACCCTCGTGAGATGCTCTGTCATCATTCAGAAGATCTTTACCCACAAAGTAGGAGGGTATTGATGGAGTCATAAATTTGCTCCCCTGCAAAACTTACATGTTATTTCCTATACAGGTCATTCATATCTCAGCATGAGGTCTCTTTGCTCTGACTCCAGGTCTTAATGGATACTTTCTATAGTCATGCCAATGAGAAAAAACAGAATAAGAAAGTAGATATAAAGAGGAAGTCACTGTAGTGCCCACATGGAGAGGCTATGGCTGGCCAGTCCAAAAGGGCTTTCCCAATCCTGCTAAGAATTCCAGGAAACCAAAACACCAACCAATGAGCCCACTACCCCATGGCTGGCTCAGGGAAACAAAGGGAGGTTACTGCTCTAAATTTAGATATTTTTGTGCAGGACGCATGGAACTCAATGGTTCTCACAATCATTTCCAAAATGAGGTCTGATCAACCCACACAGCTTGTTTCCAAACAATACATTGATTTCTTTGGGAAGAAAAGCATCTGTTAGGAATATTATCATTTTAATTTATTATTAAAAGCTTCTATATTGATGAAGACATATTTTTCATCTTGGAACTATGACAGGACAAACATTCTGGGCCTGATTATTATATATCCTGGAAGTTGATAATAAGCCACAGTAACCATTTCTCAGAATGTGACTTTCCATTCTTACTCTGCTGCTTTTTTTTTTTTTTTTTTTTTTTTTTTGTACTGGGGATTGAACTCAGGGGCATTCTACCTCTGAGCTACACCCTCAGCCCTATTTTTTATTCTTTATTTTGAAACTGAGTCTCACTAAGTTGTGGAGTGCCTCACTAGGTAGCTGAGGCTGGCCTCGAACCCAGATCCTCCGGTCTCAGCCTCCCGAATGCTGGGATTACAAGCGTGCGCCACCACGCCCGGCTCACTCTGCTGCTTTTGAAATGCAAGACAGTGCTCTGCCTGATATAATTAATCAAAACCAGGGAAGACCATGAAAGCTTAGGAGAACTTTGATTTTGGAGGCCTACAGATTTAGGTTCTAATATTGGATCTGACACTTATAAAAATGAAATAATGGGAATGTCCATG
Organism: Graphiurus murinus; assembly: GCA_004027655.1. Classification (NCBI taxonomy): domain Eukaryota; kingdom Metazoa; phylum Chordata; class Mammalia; order Rodentia; family Gliridae; genus Graphiurus; species Graphiurus murinus. The sequence continues at coordinate 111,558 of PVLC010000999.1, read as the reverse complement.
AGCTACAGCTTCCAGTCTATAAAGTGATATATTGAGATCATCTGCATTTACAAAGTGAATACACTAGTGGTATCTCTCTTTGTGCTAAACACATAATATATCCTCATCCTGTACCACAGAATAAGAGCTCCTGACACTTGCCAGGAATTGGAAGGAGCTGGCAAAGATGTGAGAACATCTGGTGTCACTGAGGACTGAGAAGCACTCTGGCTGAGCTCAGAAGGGCAGAGAGATGATTAGCAAGAACCAGAAGCATCCATAGGGCCTGGCTAAGGCTATGTGACAGCCCTCACCTCTCTCTCTGTTACATACTCAGCTGGGACAGGAAGGTTTGGGCACAGAAAGCCACCGACTCTGCAGGGCTGTGCCCAGCTGCTGGCACAGAGGAACAGGGCTGAGTCTCCCAGCTCCAAGGCGCTCATGTGCAGCTCAGAATGGATCAGGGATGTTTACTTTTTCTCTATCCATCTTATCATAATACTACAGGAACGTTTGGGCCTCTCCCTGCTGGGATGGTTGGGATAATAATGGGACCATCTATTCTAAATGCAAAATGACTCACTGTCATTCCCAGTGTCATTGACAGTGATTATAAGGGAGAGATACAGGTGTTAATGCCAGGAAAGGGAGTATTGAAGCTGGCACAAAAATCATTCAACTCCTTATCCTGCCCTATTGGGTTCCATATACAGCTAAACAGGAGAGAGGAAAAAGTGATTCTGCTCTATTGGCCAAACTTTCGCATTTTAAACAGAAAATATGTGCAAGATTGTCCCACATAAAAATTTTTATAAATAAAAATTTGAGGCTTAGTGGACATGGGGCTGATGTTACTATAATAAGTAAAGAACAATGGCTCCACACCTGGCCTTGATAGATGTTGTCATTCTGATTATCAGGTATTGGAGATAGTAACCGCTATGGCAAAGTACTAATATACTTGCCTTTCAGGGACCTGAATCCCAGACAGCTGCCTTACAGCCCTATCAATTTGCGGGGAAAAGATCTATTCTCCCAGTGGGGAATATCTCTTACAATACATTTTTTCCTAGGGGCCTCTGCTATTTCCCTGATGCCTTTTAAATGGATACTCCCGTATGGGTAGAGTAGTGGCCCCTGAAAAGGGACAAACTAAAACAAGCACATTTGCTTAAAAGCAACTCTCATCTTATAGAAACAGCATATATAAAACTCACATTACTACCTGGTGTGTTCCAATTGTTTCTTAGCCTACAAACATTAATAGAGCAGAGAGTTCACGAAATCTTCACCACACAACTTCGTTCATGTTCTGATCTCCCAAGTTCCCTTTCTGAGGGCAACGCTCAAGTAGATAAATTATTAGAAATCTCCCAATTTGACATGGCTCAAAAATCACATGAGCTTCTTCATCAAAATTCAAGAGCTCTGAACCACTAACTTGGCCTCACTAAAACTCAGGCTCAACAAACTTTACCCTCTTGTGCCACCTGTCAATCTCTGGATGCCTCCATGCCCATTTCTAGGACATGCTCAAGAAGATTAAAAGACAATGAGATTCGGCAAATGGATGTCACCCACATCCCCTCTCTACCTCCCCTCCTCTCAGTTCATGTCTCTCTTTACAAATACTCAAAATTTGTTCAAGCCACCCCCTTAAAAGGCGAAACAGCCCATCATGCCATTCAACATTGTTTAAAATCTTTTGCTGTTATGGGTGTACCAGCTATTATAAAAAAAATAATGGGCCAGCATATACTAGAAAACATTCCAATTCTTCTTAAATACTTGCAACAGAAAGCACATTATAGGAATTCCATATAACCCACAACATTATTGAATGAGCTCATGGCACTCTTAAATTTATGTTGTTAAGACAAAAAAAAAGGAAAAGGAAGAATACCAGGAGGTAAACACTCCCTTATCAAAAGAATAAACACTGCCCTTATAACCTTAATTTTTTTTTTTCAATTTATCAGAGGATACACTCACAGCAGCACAAAGACATTGGTAAACAAAGGAATCTATAAAACTGCTCCCCTGGTTTGGTGGAAACATGTTATGGGGGACCCATGGGAGGGGCCTGTACACCTGTTAGCATGGGAACAGGTTTACACATATGTTTTGTTACAGGAACAACCTCGTTGGCTGCTGATAAGGTACATTAAACCCTACCATGGCCAAGGACCTTGTATACAGTTAACTGCAATTGGATCATATACCTGAATGTAAAAAAGATTGAAAACTTAAAGTTTTTAAAATAAATATAGAAAAATATGATCATCCAAGGGAAAACCCCCAAAAGGGCCATATACAGGAAGAGCAGGATCACACACACCTGCTCACCAGGAGCAGAAAGGGGGGAGGGCCCAGCCTTGTGTCCTTGCAGCACTGGAGCTGAGATGCCCTTGACCTGCTCCAGCCGTCCCCCCATGTGACCCAGGTTCTTCTCCTGGGCAAATCTTTTTCTTTCTAGACCAGGTGGACCAGTTCTCATGTGCCTTCTTTCTCCACCCATGAGTTCCCAGAGTTTGGGAAGAATGGCAGTGGTGTGAGCAGTGAACAGGAGAATTGCTAAGTCTTTCTCCTGAAATCTGTTTGAATTCAATGTTCAGACTGGCAAGAGAATAAACGGTGCCTGTCACATGCTTTCAAGAAGTCCTTGTGATGGCAGTGTCTGAGGACCTATCCCTGAAGGGCCCTGTGAAGATGTTGTTGAGGGGAACTCATGAATGGAGAAAGAAGACACTGTTTTAATGAGAACTGTTTTAATATTGAGGCAGGAATAGGCATTTTCTGAAGAGTTTCCACAGCCACCTGCCTCTGGGAGATGGTGACCATTAGGAGAGACACGTGGAATGTTCAGATTTTAGTGTGAAATCACCATTTTTAACCCAGATCCCGTAGGTTTTCTGTGTGCACAGCTTCTCTGTCAAAGCTTGGCATTCTCCACATGGAGATTCTCACAAGTATATCAATGATGCAACTGGTCTGGAAAGAAAAAGATATGCCCAGGAGAAGAACCTGGATCACACGGGGGGGGGGGCAGGAGCAGGTGGTGGGCATCTCAGAGCTCCAGTGCTGCAAGGACACAAGGCTGGGCGCTGTCCCCTCCCTGCACCTGGAGAGCAGGTGTGTGTGATCCTGCTCTTCCTGCTTATGGCCCCTTTGGGGGTTTTCCCTTGGATGGCCCAGGATTTGGTCTCCTGGAACCCAGTTAGTTAATTCCTGCTCTGTCTTCTACAGAGCAAGAGATTCCTGGATGTGGTGAGACAAGTGGACTTCAGAGAAAACTCCTACTCTCACAGCGTTTATAATGTTTCTCTGAGTTGTGTGGCTTGCACGTATCTCTAGATATAGGCAGTTATTTTTCTCTGGAAGTGGGAATATGAATGGGGAATGGAGGGGTTTTAAAAGGGGATTGAAGAACCTTCCACCCAGGTATCTTCAGGTCCAAATGTACTTGGCTATACTTAAACCCTGAGGGTTTTTTGTTTAATAATTAATAGAACAGATTCACAGTATTTCAATCCTTCCCCTTGATTAAGAGTCTAGCAGTCTTTTGTCACCTGTCCTTTCCCTAGGAGGCTTAGAGTCCTTGATCAAGCTGCTTGGTATAATATTACATTTCCTGGTTTTTACATTAGCCCTTCTTAATAGGGGTTAAAGGAAACCTAGGGTATCACCTTTCTATACACTGCCAAAGAAAATAATCAGAGAGAGATTCTCAAATGAATTATCACATTTATTTGGAGTCTACAAAGCATTGCAATAGAAATAGGAGTGCCATAGGGGGAAGAAAAGGGTGTACTCAAGGAAGGTGAGGCAAGGGGAAATTTTTTTTTAAAAATTAAAAAAGCTTCTTGTATACAATGTTTATTAGCCCTGGAGACCCAAAGCCAGTGCAGGCATTGGCTTCTTGAGGAAGGTGCTGTTGTTTTGCTATGGTTTTGTGCAGAGCATCTTGTCTGCATTGGTGAAGTTTTACGGAATGCTAAAGATGAAGTATGTCACAGCAGCTAGTGCATATGTGTGCATGGATGAAGAAGAAGCCTTGAAGAAGTACTTATCTCTGATAGGCAGACATGAGGCCTTTCCCTTTATTACTTCCAGTTTCAATTTTGTATGGGTCTGGCTAGAACAATTTCATCTTGTTGTCATCCAATTTCTCAAAACATACACGTGTGCGTGCGCGCGTGCACACACACACACACACACACACACACACACACACTGAAATATTATTTACTCCATCCTGTTTCTTCACTTACCTTCTCTTATCTCCACTAATTTTCCTTATGGTCCTGCCCTTTCTATACCCAGGAAGTTACCAACATATAGAGTAACACTGATACTAACCTCTATAAGAAAGGATTCACATGTCAGGCCAAACTTGAACACAGCTATACAGTATAGAAGAGTTCACTAGCATTGTAGACTAATGTTCTCTATTCTAAGAATTACCATTGAGTCTAATGAATGAAGTAATTGCAACCATCTCATGGAAAAAATATGACTTTCAATTCCTTTGTTGTGCCTTAACCCCTCCCCTGCATTTTCTCCTTGTCTCTTTTCAAGGTTCATTATCTTCTCTTTAGTGTCTGAGGGCTCTAGGACAAGCCCCAAGACCTTTTTGACAGCTTCTTTTCTCTTCTCAGCCAAGCGATGGGATTTGATTCTTTCCAGCTGACTCTATCTCCATGGCTGCTTAAGGATGGAAGGTTGAGTTTGGGGATGACAAACGGCAACAGAAAGTAGAAGCCACTTGTTTTAGCGTTCTGAGTCACACTCAGGATGATCTGTTCAAGAAGAAGCACAAAGTCCTCTCCACTTGCTGATCAACAACTTTACAAAAAAAAAAGAGTTAAGGAGATAATAATCCTATAAAAGGGTACATATCATTATAGGTATGTGGAGTGACTACTACAGACCCAACAGAGGGGCTAACTATAAGGAGACTGATCACTGAATGTTGGTAAGAATGTGGAGTCAGGGAAACTCCTACCTCTTGGTATAGTAAATCAGAATAACCACTTTGGAAAACTATTCAAGTGTTTCTAATAAACTTAAACATGCACCTATACCGAGTTAATAATTCCAATCTTATGTCTATATGTAAGAGAAACAGATATACCTTCACAAAGAATTGTATGAGAATGTCCCAGGAAGTGCTATTCGCAAGACTAAAATTAAAGACTAGAATAAACCTGATATTACTCTGCAGGAAAATAGGTAGTCAAAGAAAGGTAAACTTACATATGGAACACTGCTTTTGACTGTAAATGAAGAAATTGTCAATACACAATAGAATGAATACATTAAAACATATTACATTTTGAGAAATAGAAGTCAATAAACATAGTAGTATATAATTCCATTTCCATAAAGTTAGAAAATAGAAAAAACTAATCAGTATTGATAAAGTAGGAATGTGGTCATTTCTTGAAGAACAATAGGTTGAAAAGGGGCATGAGAAAACTTTCCTGGGTGATTGACATATTATTTCTTGTGATTTCAATGGCATATGCATTTGCCAAAATTTACCAAACAGTCAATGTACCGATTTGCACATTTTAGTCTTCATTATATCTTTTCTTTTTGTTATACTGACAGTTGAACTCAGGTTCTTATGTAAGCACTCTACCACTTATACATATCCTCAGTTCTCTATTATATCTTAATAATGAATTAATTCAAAGTAAATATAGATTGCATAAAAGATGGGAGTTATCTACAGACATATTCTTGTATTCTATACTTCTCCATTTAAAATTTATCACACCCCAAATAAACAAAGATCTGAGTACACTTATCTATATGAAATATTGAGACTGTGAGAACTATACAGTGACTGAATTATACAACATCCAAAATCAGCATCAACATAAGCAGGGTTCACAAGTTTGCCAAGAAACAGCTGAGGATCGGTTGCTGAATAAAAGCCATAGACAAAAACACATTTATAAAAATACCCCAAAGCTGTTGAAATCATTCATAAGTTGCTATAAATATCACTCATCAGTCTCACCATTCAGCCTTTGATTCTGAGTCTCAGCCGATTGGCAATTTGACTTTTGGCCAAGCAAACTATCTGTTCCCTCCTCACTTGCAGGGTCCTGGGTGAGCCAGTGCATTTCTCTAGAGACTCACTGACAGCACAGCCACTTCGACTTTGTACATCCTGTGAAGCCCAACTTTGGACTTCCAAGCTTGGAGCTGATGGACTTTGTGGGCACTGTGAGGTCTGACTGTAAGGTCTGGCCATGAGGTCATGCCAGAGGAGAACTGAGAACAAAGGGACAAAGAAAGACAAACATCTTCTGACCACTGCCTTGCCCCGAGATGACCTAGCCGGTAGCATATCAACCAGTGGTTTACACAACTACTCCTATCCCCTCCTCCCTTCCTTGCCCCATAAAAAGTCCCTAGCCTGTAAGGAGGTGGGTGTCAGATGTCTCCTTCCAGGTTTTATTCTTGAATAAAACCTGTTCCTTGCTGTCATGCCATGCTTTCTTTATCCCAATATATTACAATAAGATAAAAAATCTTGTTCTTGGTTGTGGGCTTCTAATAGGAGACGCTAAGGAGGTAAATGGGATAGAGAAAAATAAAACAATTGCCCAATATTTTTCTGTATATTGCATAAGAAGTACATTGAGCTGCTCATGCATTTTAATCTGAGCCAAAGGGATGTAAGAATTAGGTTCTTATATTTATCTGCCCTCAGAAGGCTCAGCATATAGTTCTGTACATAGAGGTCCTTGGTAAATACTTTTTGTGTTATCTCTTTTGATAATTTATCACTTGATTGTCTTCAGATCTTGTTGTGCATCTACTCAAATGTCCTCTAAGTTCTTTGTTCACTTCTGCATTTTAAAATTTCTTACTGAGACTTTTTTCTTACTGAGACTCTGTTTGGGCATCCAGTGGAATTAAAGCCAAGTTTGCTGTATGTAATAGTTTTAAATATGAATAATCCTTTTCCACTCAGAGAATTTAAAGCTGCTCAGGTACTTTCTGCCTTGTTCTTCCCCCATGGAAAGAAAATGGAATATACATTTCATGTTGGAATCTACTGTCCCTGTGCTTTATTAAATTATAGGAATATTATAAATTGAGTAAACTAACATCAACTGTTGTTTGCATCTACACAGGTACACACGCACACACACAGGGTGAGGGACCTAACTTCTACTAAGGTTGAGGCTGCACAGGACTCCGCTGGCAGAGATCCCATTGCTGGGAATTCTGGGAAGAGCTTCAGATAGGCAGCTGTTTCTCTCAGTTGAAACAGGGGCTCCAGAAGGAGAGGCCACCACAACCACGTGGCTTCCCTCTCTGTGCAGAGATCCGCTGGTTGTGCCTTGCTGTGGATTGACTGCTGGCACTGAGGTACAGGGGGGTGTGGCTGGTGCTGGGTGACTCCCGGTGAGAGAGAAATGCTCCTTCTCATTTCAGGAGACGCTGCACCCTTCTGAGGCTTCTCCTTTGGTTGTGTTGCCAACATTATTTGAGAAATGGGGCTGACTCAGCCCCCATCCTAGATCTTGTCAATATCAGAACATTGAAAAATGGTTCACATTCTGAGAACACTCCAGGTTCATCTTTGTCCCTGTGTGTATAATGTGATGTTTGGGCATTTGGGTTAGCCAAGTGTCTATGATATCTGTTGGAGGGGGAGGCATAGGTGGATCAGACTTAAGAAGTAGCATGGGTCTGTAAAGGAAAGGGGAGAGTTTGGAGCAGTGGCTTTGCAACCCCACGACAAGGTTTCCGGCAGCCCTAGCACTCACCTCCTCCCAGAAGATAAAAGGTCACACAGAAGAGTCTGGGGTTCATGCAGACCACCATGAGAAGGAAATAATCCCAGCTAAGTGCTGTTATCTCAGAACTGAGGTGGAGTTCTGAGGCTCCTTGCTAAAGGACTGAGGGCTGGGTTTCTACTATCACTCCTTCCTTCCCTAAAGATTCTCCCTGGCCCAAGGCCCCTTTTCCAAGATTGGCCACTTCTCTCAAGGAGCTTCTTGATCAAGCACGGCCTGCAAGGAAGATGGGTGTAGCTGCATTGCATGAGTTGAGGCTCCCAGATCCCCAGCTCTGAGCTTCCCCATCTTCCTCCAAGGTAGTTGTTCTCTCTCTGTACCTGCCCTTGCCAACCTTCTTCAATTGTGGATCTCAGCTCAGAGGACCCTCATACCTTTTGCATAGCTGTTGGTAGCCCAGCAATAACTGAACCTTCCCAACATGTGCCTAATGTTGAATCCAAGTCCAAATTTGACTAAATCTTTTCCCTTCTAGACTGCGCTCCTAGACCCTCCCTAGAGGTTTCTGAGGCTCAGTGACCTAACAGCACCATCTTGTGGCAAATAAATGAGATTTCATCATTGTTCCCTCTTTTATGGTCTAAGGTTTGCTGGAAAATACCTGCAAAATTATCAGGGTGAAATTTCTGAAGTAGTGAGGGCCAGTTTTTATGATGCACTTCCTTAAACTCTCATCCCAACACTAATTCTACGCCTGACTATTCTGTGAGTTACCATGATTGATATCTCCTCTTCATTCTACTTCTGTTACCTGTAGACCGTAGAATGAAACGGAAAGCAAAGATAATTCCATCATATATCTCAGAAGAACCTCAGGAACCCAAATTCTGCTAGCATAAACACTTTTTTTATGGCACAGTATCTACAGCTGTGGTCTGTGTTCTATTTAAACTCAAGTGTCAGAGCTTGTCCCATTATTAAGGCCAAGTGTATCAGAGGTCATGTGGATGAAGGTGGATAATGATGGATCAAGGTCAAGAATAGAAATTCTTACAACAGTATCTGAAGGCTGGGGAATTCCCTTCTGTGCCCTGGTTTTGCTCACTCCCAAGAGACACAGGGCAACAGAACAGGGAGTGCTTGAGGATGGCACCATTAGAATAGGAAATGTGGTGTACCAAGCCACCATAATTGAATAAGGGCCTAAGGGGGACTGAGTTACCCTGAACCTGCTGTATAAGGGTGCTACTGTCTTTTCTGAGTCTGAGTCCAAAAGTGGGATTACACTTGACAGTGACATTCTGTTCCCTCTTAGTGACCCTGTAAATGGGGAACTAGGAGACTCTAGCTTTAGTGTGGTCTGTGGAGACAGAAGTTGAGAACGGATTGAGGAAAACTGTTAACATCACCACTCACAGAACACACAAAAACACACGCACATATATACATATGCACACACACAGACATATGAATGCGCTTGCACACTTGTACACACACCCACACAATGAAACTGCTTAGTAGTCTAAGGATTCACCTGCTCCCAGGAGACAGAGAACCCCCAGCAGAGAAGTCTGGTGCCCATGGCAGGTCAGGGTAGGAAGGAGGTTCACCAGGGCTGGGTGCTTATGAGCAGTAGGCTTCCCTTGTTACCACAGGGCAGGTCCAACAGTGATGCCATTTCCTATGTCAATGCCACAAATTCAAGAATACATGATTTACATAAGAAAACACTTGGATGTCTCACTTAAATATTTATAATCATATGTATATATGTGTGCGTATGCATAAATGTATTAAATGTAAACATTTCTAAATCTATACGTATCCCCTCCTTTTTTCCTCTACCCCACTTAAAAATTTTAGTAATAGCGTAGGTTATTAGTAATATGTTGGCAGACTTTCCACTCATCCAGGTTAAGGTGCATGTCTTTATCTTATATTGAAAATTCCCAGAGCAAATGACAAAGTCCCTTGCATAGGCAAATGTTTCCATTCTTATTCAACTAGTGACTCTTTTTCATAAACCAGTAACAGACCCTCTCACACACCGAGAGACTCCTTAACTCTTTCCAGAGTGGGTAACTGGGAAAACTAAAATGTAAAAACCCACCAGGACTAAGTCCTAATATCAAAGGTGTGTTCTGCCATTGGTCAACTTGGGAGAATTATGGAGAAAAGTATTTATTTTATGAGTTAGTTTCAACTCAGAGTTGAAGAACCACTCTTTTACTTTGAAGTTATATTTTCCCCTTTGAGTAGATTAAGAGGTCACATTAATCTTGAGTTATACCTGTTTCTCCAGGCTCCAGCATCATGGAAGCTCATGAAGCATCAGATAAATCCTGCTTCTGAATAGAATAAAGACTGTAATTACAATCATGAAAAGAAAAACCTAGAAGAGACACATCTTGCATGTCTCCAGAATTCACCTGAGAACAGAGGTGGATCCAGAAGAGCAGGGGTCTGGAGAGCCATAGCAGGATTGAGACAGGTGTATGTCCAGAGGTCTGAGTGTGGGATATCCTGTCCTATGAGATATGCTGTTAAGTCACTTTACCTAGTTTGGAAACTGCATTTCCAGAGTGATCCTGGTTAGACTTACTCCATGAGCAATTTGTGTTGAATTTAGAATATAGAAGTGAAACAGCGGACATTATATTTGAAAGGCTGCTGTGGCCAGATAGTGAGACACAGTGACAGAAAGACCCAAAGGTGTGCAATAAACCAAGCAGGTTCTTTGTTTTTGCACTCCGGACCTAGTTTATCTTTCCAAATATTGACCCACCTAGCAAGGCTTACTCTGAGGTCCTTGGCTGTGGACTCACTGAGATGGCCCTACACAGAAGCCACAGCTTCCCCAGGAGTGGGTTTCCATGGACTTCTGCTGCTCTCCTTTATGCCCTACTAGGTTTCTGGGAGGCTCTGACCAGCCTTCCCCTGCAATTCCAGTCTGAGCTCCCACACTACAGATCCAGCAGCCCTGACTACATCCATTGCTCAGACCTTCAACTCTCCCTTCCAGACATGTTCCTCCTTAGCTCTATTACATTTGCATCGATCTAATTCTCATGGTAAATTCCCTCTTCCCATAATACTTCTAGTGACTCTGTTTCATTGACGGAAACTTAATAGAAATGGTTTCAAGGAAAGGAAGCTTTATGATTGGAATTCTGGAAGTGGCTTGCTTTTTTATCCGGTTAGATTTCTTATACAGAAGGTGGTTGAAGGTTAGATCAGTTACCTGGAGGTAGTCTGATAATACAACCACAAAAGGAAGCCTTGAGTCAGGTCTGACAACCAAGAAAAGAGATAGCTCCTCAACTTCCACACTCACCTGAACCCAGCAGTCAAAGGAATGTGACTTCTCATAGCTAAAGCTAGACCTGTGCCAAGGAAAGGAGGATCTGAGGTGCTTCTAACACATGTCCATCCACTAAGTCATTCACTCATCCTTTCTGCATCGACTGGGGCTCACTGTAGCCAGGGTTCTTTTGGAATACTAGAATAGCCACAACCTTGTCCTCATGGATGTTAAAATCTAATCTTCATAAACGATAATGAGTCAAGTATCTGGAAAATTCCAACTGTGGCACATTTTTCTGACTAACAGGCATTTAGTAACTTTAGCACTTATAAGAGAGAAATTGACCTGGTCAGGGAGGTGAGAGGGCAAGTCCCTCAAGAGAAAGATGGCTGAGATCTGAAGAATAGGTAGGACATTACCTCTACAGGAAAGAAGGCTCCATGCCCAAGCAAGGGGATACCTGTGAAGTCTCTGGGACAGAAAGGACCAGGCTTGGATGAGGGGTTGGAAGTAAGGCTGGGGAAGAGAAAGGGAGGAGATGTGAGGATAAAAGACTCAGCAGTCCAGGTAGGAAAATATCTATGTGGGAAAAAGCATGCAGCAGAAACCTCAGGAGGAAAGGACTGCGGGTGGGAAACCTGGAGAGAAAAGGCAACGTTGGTGCCTGGAAAGCCAGGAATGCAGGTGAGCCTTAGACTCAAGCCAATGACTAGAAAAGTAAGCATTGGGGGAGCACAGTCCCCACCCCAAAGGAACACCCCAGAGCCATGAGCAGGGAGCAACAGGGGAGATGTTTAAGGCAGGGTCCAAGGCTGTCTGGGATTGTCTGGAGAGGCACCTCAGCACATGCCTGGGCTCCCCAGAGCTTCAATATTCCCAGAGCTGAGAACACTGCCCAGCAAGTCACTGAGTCAGGGCTAGCACCTCTCCTGCCTTCCTGCGCACAGAGGAGGCTGCTCTGCAGCGCTGTGGAGAGTCACTGCTCGCACAGAGGTACACGGATGTGTGGGCAAGGGTGGCTAACTCCAGAGTGAGGAGGAACTCCTCTTTCTTTGACCTAGAGACACTGTACCCATCGGGGATTTCCCCTTTCTCAGTGTTGCCAGCAGCATATGAGTAACGGAGCAGCCTCAGCCCCAGCCCCGGATCCTGTCGATACCAGTACATGCTGTCGTGGTTCATTTCCTGGGCACATCTCAGTGTCACTCGCTGAGCTGTCTTCAGGACCTGGGATTTGGGAGTCTGAGCGATTCCAGTATTCGCTGGACCTGCAGAGAAGGAGAAAAAGTGGATGCTGGAGCCCTAAGCACAGGCTTGAAGTTGGGACCTTGAAATCGCATATGGGACCCTGCACAGGACACACCTACCCCCAAGAGACAAAAAGCCACACAGCACAGGAGGCCGGTGCTCATGGCAGGAGCCGGGAACAGCAGAGGGGTCTTCTGGGTTCTTGTGTTGGAGAAACAGGAAGGAGCTCTCAGGGGCACCATTGTGTGGCTCTCTCTCTCCTTCCCTACCGCCCCCACACAGCCCCACCTCTCTGCCTGGGCCCCAAGGCCTTCCTGTTACAAAAGCCATACTCCTTCCCTAGAAGGTCAGACTCAAGATCAATGCACAGGCAAATGGCTTAGAATGGAACATATTTGTCTAAATCGACACATCTTACATGTTTTCCTTAACAAAAGTTTGTAGTTTATGTATATTGTATTCTATGATAATATAATTCCTCTTTAATACACTGGGTTTATTATCTAAATAGCTCTTTTCCTGATGATAACTACTCTATAGCAATAGAAATTATACATTGATGATGAGAAATGGAAACAGTTCATTAGTAGGGGTGCAGATCACATGGATATATATATATATATATATATATATATATATATATAGAGAGAGAGAGAGAGAGAGAGAGAGAGAGAGATAGACAGAGATAGACAGAGATAGATATATAGATATTATGCCCCGAAATCATTGGTCTGTTCACTTAAACTCTGTAAAGTTTATTACCTATGATTTATATGTCAATAAAAAGATTTTCAAATGTCTCACTTGGGATATATGCTACATTCTCTAGTTCATTGTATGAAATCAGTCATGGGACATAACTATATCCACTTCTGTGACTGTTGAGTCTTCAATGATAAGACAATGAGGCAAAATGTCCCTGCATTTGCCTTTGCATAGAGGAGCGGCAGAAGAGGCTGAGATCAGCAAAGAGAATCAAATATCCATATTCCTATTATATGCCAGGTACTTCGTGCTTATGAAGTGTTTATACATCCCTGAAGATGGCACGATGTGTGCACTTGATCTGGCCATCAGTGCCCAGACGTAAGGCACTGCAACCCGCAGCAAGTGTCTGGGAAAGGCTTGTCACCTCCAGCCTGGCTGGCAGCTCCACCCTCTTGGTCACTTCCTGAAGAGAGGCAGGGATGTTTTTGTAGAGAAAGCTGCCAATCAGGCAAGGCTGTGCCCTGCTGCTGGCACAGAGCCCAGTCCTCCAATTCCAAGGAGCTCAGGTTGAGCTCAGAGTGATAGTCCGGGAACTGCTGTGCTCAGAAGCAGTTAGGGACACTTCCTTTTTTCTCTGTTCCCCATTGTAATATTCAAAGAGGAACTGGGGGTCTTGGCCCAGGCTCTGTTGGTACCAGAACACAGAGAGGTGTCCAGAGAGAGCGGAACATCTCAGGGTCCCTCGCTGTCCTTTTGCTTTGATCAGCTGTTTTGGGGTTTGCAGGACTCCAGAATCCACAGGACCTGTGGATCAGGAGACAGAAGCTCAGGGCAGAGCAGAGGGGGAGCCTCCTGCTGCAGCCCTCCTCAGCAGACATGTATTTCAGGGATGATAAACACAGATCCCAGGCTGTGCACAGGGCTTACCTGCTCCCAGGAGACAAAGGGCCACACAGCACAGGAGGCTGGAGCCCATGGCAGCGTCAGGAACCCAAGGTCTCCTAGTTCAGGGGCTGATGCACGTGGAGAGCCCATCCGAAGGTTCTGAAGCTCTTGTCTCATTGAGGGGAGCATGAGTCATGCTCCGACGTCACTCTCCCTGCTGACCACCTGGCCCACTGCACCCACTGGTGAGACCCAGGCTGCAGCCCATGCCCTCCTTCTTGCTTTGCACCACCCCTTAGCTGCAGGTGGGTCAGCAAGGAGTTTGCCCTCCCATCATGGAGATTGGAAACAAGAGAGCAAGCAAGCAAGGGGATTCAAAGACAAAAGCACAGTCCTTAAAGCCACACTAGGTTCTCCGATGACACTGCCTGCCTAGGTTACCACACAGTAAAACCATTAGATTGGATTTATCCACTAAAGAGATTGCAACCATCATGATTGGATTACATAACCGTGAGCATTAAGATGGCTTAGTTACATCAACTCTGAACATTAAAGCATGAGCTCTCTGGGGACATTCTATATCCAGCCATTATAGACACTAACCCTCTGCCGTTGCTTCCCAGACTCTTCACTTTGCATTGCCCAAACAGGAACAAGAATCCCGCTTCTTTATGCACACAGAACTCCACAGCAACCCTACTCTATCCTGGATGGTGAGTAATCTGTTTGTAAGTCCAAATGTTCAGGATCCACTCAGAGAACTCAAACTACTTCCCTCAACCAAGCAGGCCTGCTCTCCTGGGCTTTCTCCCAGCCCTCCCAGGGTTCCCTGCAGCACTGTGGAGCCACAGTGCCCCCAAGTGGCGGACATCCTCATGGAATCCCAGCTTCTGAACTCAGGTGCTTGCGGCATTATCTTAACCAGGTAAGGCCTAGAGCCAAGGTTCGGCCTGCTAAATAAGGGACGTGTGACATTTCTTGCTTTACATTATTTTATTCTGGAAATTTGGGCTTTGCTTCCACATTAAAATAATTTTTCTAAGAGGCACAGGATGCTGAACAGATTGAGTCATCGATGGCTGAAAACAATGCCTCGGTCTTGGCCCAGGGATACTCATTAACTCTCTACAAATACCAGCAGCTGAGTCAAAAGAACTTTAAGACAGAGAGTTTGCTCACCTTGCTTCCTTGCCTAACACTTATTAACTAGCTATCTTCTAGCTGCCTGAGCAAATAGGAAAGATTCATCTAATTAATAGAGTTTCTTCTCCGCTATTAACCTTCACCCCTGCTCCTCTTCACTGTTAACCTCTAACCCTGCTCTTGCACTAAAAAATAATTCATTTACACTTTTGTATTTTTGTAAACTTCTGCTGCTCTCCTAATCTTAGCAAACACTATGGGAAATAGCTTTTCTAGTTAAAAATGTACCCACTTAACTTTAGGGAAAAATAAGACTGTAAAAATTCCTGTTTTGTATACCTTGTTGAAAAGAGCATAAAAAAGCACTCATGAGATGGAATAAACAGATGCGTCTTAACCACATTGTGTGTAAGCGTACTCTCACTCCACCTCGTCCTCAATCTCCACCTAACGAGGGACCCCCAGACTCTGCTGCTTGAGGGCTGGCCCCCGGCAGGTGCTATGATTCATTCAATCAGAAACAGAGAACTTCAATTCCCAATCCTCTCTCACATGAGCCCATTTTACTGCTTTCTCAGCCTGAACAAATTAGGACTTATCGTCAGATCTACCTGGAGGAATTCAAAGCCCATGATAGCAAAAAAAAAAAAAAAAAAAAAAAAAAAAAAAAAAAAAAAAAAAAAAAAAAAAGAAAGAAAGAAAAGAAAAGAAAATCACAAACCAACATTATGATTAACAAATGTTACACCACTGTAATTAGTATGCTAAGATAAAAGAGACAAACTAGTTTAATACCTGCCATAAAAATAAGTGTGGCGATCTCAAGAAGATCTGTTCTAGAAACACTATTCCATCGCCTCTCCTCATTAATCAGGTCCATATCCTTTTTATTGTACATTCAAATTAATGACTAACAAATTTAGGTAGGCATTTTATAAACAGGGGTTTTAGATATTATATATTTATTTCCAGATTTATAAAGGATTGAAGTAAGCAACCCTTTCAGCTATTGTTAAGGTCTATTTAATTAGTCATGACTTTACTGTGTCTAAGTGGGTGAATCTCCACAAGAAAACATGGGTGCGTGCATGCGCATGCACACACACACACACACACACACACACACACACACACAAACTCACACTCACAGTCTTTCTTTTCTTTATCTTTTTTTTTTATACTGGGGATTGAATTTAGGAATATTTTACCTCTGATGTACACCTCAGCCTTTTCCTTCCTTCCTTTCTTTCTTCCTTCTTCCTTCTTTCCTTCCTTCTTTCTTCTTTCTTCCATTTATTTATTTTGAAACAGGATCTCACTGAGTTGCTGATGGTAGTCTGAAGCTTGCAATCTTCTTGTATCAACCTCCCAAGTACTGGGATTTCCAACATGTACCACCAACCCCTGCTATAAATAGTCTTTTATTGACAATGATAATAAGTTTCTATTACTGAGCAGTACTAATTTTGTGTCTTATTTTTAGGTTAACTTCTGAGTAGCTTTGATGATGTTTCCTGCTGCACCAAGTCCCTAAACATGGAGTTGTTGAAGAATGGTCTTCAGGTGGTTAAAGAGTGGTCATCAAATAGAATACAAAGTTACAGAATGAACACTAGTGAATATTACTCTAACATGATGTTCTTTGTTCCAAAACAACATTGGCAGATTATAGCTTTAAATAGAGTTGGGGTCCTTCACAGGACTGATCATCAACCCTGATTGTTAACATAATTGCCCAGAACATTGCAGTAGTTGCATGGAAAACCAAGGTGACCACAATGACTTCTCAATACTTGTCCAGTAAGAGGAGTCCCAGGAGAAGAGAAAATAGAGACCAATAATGCTGCAGGGAATTACCTGTTTAATTTCAGAAAATCAAACGTGTAAATTGTATACTTGGCTTTTTCTATAAATTTAAAGCAAGGAGAGCAAGATAGTTCAGTGCTGGGGGATGTCAGAGTAAGAAGGGAGGAGGAAGTCAGTTGTCAGCCATCCTGGGCAGATGAGCATTGTCTTCAGGGCCTAGGGGATGGGTAATAAAACTTTCTAGGTCTTGGAAAGAGCAAGCACAGATACCCAGGATGCAAATTGCTGCCAGGGTTTAGGAAACATTGGAAAGAGCTGTTTGGTTGCACAATGCCCTTGGAGCTGCCCAGTCAGTGGCAGAGAACTGTCCCAGGAGCAGAACTTTTCTTGGGAAACTAGAGAGTCTTTGTCCATTTATGACCAGGGGTGATGTGGACCCCTCTATGTTTGGAGAAGCACCTGACTTTGCCCTGAAAAGATGAGATTGGGGACAGAAATAAAAAAGGAAGATGACATAACCAACTTTGGGCTTTTCACATCAGACAACAGGCTTTGTAGCAACCTCCCCAACTGAGACTTTCTAGGGGATACTAGTTGCTACAAGGTTTTGCTATATATTTTCTGGGTATTGTGGACTTTGGGGTTGGGCCATATGTCCATACCACAGTCCCTTAGCTTCTCCTTAGAGGCAGTTGTTACTCTGCCCGTGCCTCCACAGAGCATGCATGCTGTCTTACTCTAGTGCCAAACCTTCATCCTCTTCTTTTCTTTCTTGTGGCATTGGGGAATGAAGCCAGGGGCATTCTACCTCTGAGCTACGCTTCCAACACTATTTTTGTGTGTGTTTGTTTTTTGAAACAGGATCTCACTAATTTGCAGAGGGTCTCCTTAAGTTGTTGAGGCTGGCTGCAAACCTGCGATCCTCCTGTCTTAGCCCTCCAAGTACTGAAATTACAGGCATGTGCCACCACACCCAGCTTCATCCTCTATTTCGTTTCAACTTGGTGACACCTCTCAACTACTAACAACTAAAGTTCATGCTCCCTTCTAAAATAGCACACGTGTAAATTCATGTACATGTCATCAAACCTTCCTGTTAATAAAAGTATCAAACACGGCTGTTCCCTAGCCCTCCGTGTCCTGGGCAGCTATCTATGTGATTCTTCCTACGGGCATCTGGAGTTCCATGACTCCAGAGTGCTCCTATGTCGTCCCTTAAACAGTAACAGAGATTTTGCCTCTGAGGAATAAATATGAGGCTTTCCTTCAGAATCCACATATTTAAATCCTACTGAAAGTTGAATGGATTTAGAGAGAGAACATTTTGTGAGGTGATTAATAACAAGTGTGCTCATAAGGATGGAGCTCTGTTCCAATTCAATTAATGTTCTTTAAAGAACAGACAGCAGAGCTCTTGCTCTCTGCCATCTGAGGACACACAGAGAGAAGGTGGCTGTTCACAAGCCAGGAGGAGAGTGATTCAGGTCTCCTAAGCCCAACCAGACTGCTAATTTGATTTCAGACTTCCAGCTTCCTTAATGTGAGAAATAAATGTGTTCCTTAAGCCATCCATCTTTGTTATTATGTTAGGTCAGTCAAAGCCTTGCAAGCTTTCCAGAAATGGTTCATGACAGCATGGAAGTTAGAAAATCTCTCCCTTCTCAGGAATGGTTTCTCCACCTGCTCCTGCTGTGAGCTCCCAGCCTCCATAGCTCAAACTCCCCTCCTGTTTAAGCCCATCCAGCTTCCAAACAGAAAGTCTAATGGCCCAGGCTATTTGCTGGGCACCTCCTGCACATCAATGCAGAGCAAATAGTCCAGGGTATATAAACCCTCACACTCAGAGCTTCCGCAGAGCACATTTTCCTGCGAGGTGAATAAACTCAAGCATCCTCTCAACTCTCCGCTTCAGAGAATTCCCTCAGGCCCTCTGCTCAGAGCTCTCTGGATCTCAGTGGAGCTCCAGGTCCTCCTTGTGGCAAAAGGGCCAAGAGTGCTAGGACTCAGTCCTCCTGCAGTGGATCAAGGGTAGCAGGGTGGCAGAGGTCTTAGAAACAGGGGCTTCTGTTGGAGGGGAGAGAGTTGTAATATCTCTGCCTCTTCCATCCAGACTTAGTTCTCAATAGGCCCCCTTGTGAGGAGCTCAGTGCTCCTGTATGGGAAAGAAAAAAATGGGACCCTCCAGGGTCAGGCCTCAAGCCACCAGGGAGAAAAGGGCCCCTGAAGGGTTCTCTGAATGGTGATGTCATTGTCTTTGAGGTACCTCAACCTTAGAAGCAACTTCCACAGGAGAAGAGAAGGAGCCTCTCCCCCAGGAAGACAGGAGTTTGCCCAGGACTCCCACTCCCACTCAGTCTGTGGGAAAAAAATTCTTATCTGCCCAGACTTCACCTGCTTTCATGGACACGCAGAAGCCTGGAGGAATGGCAAGGCCAGGGGTAGATTGTCCATCTTCCTACTGAGCCCAGCAGTCCCTGGAAAGATGACTCTGCCATTCACACTTGCCTGATGACTGCACTTTCTGGTGGTGTCTTTGCCATGGTGAGCTCCCTAAGCCCATGGTCCCCTGACCTGGTCCAGAGCAACATCTCCATTCCTCCTGCTCTGCCCTCTATGTTCAGCAGAGCAGGCGGTGATGGCTGGGGCTGGTTTCAGGTCAGCCTCTCTAGGGCTCTTCTAACAAACTGCTGCTGTACTTTTCCCAAACACAAACAGTGGAAGCTTCACCATCTAACCTCCCCATCTTAGGCAAACTCAGAGATGCACCCACTGCAAGCCCATCTGCCGCTCAGAACCACGTTCAAACTCAATTCAGAGAAAAACCCCACTCCACAACAAGGGAGGAAGGAGGCTTGTTTTCTAATCCCCTCATTCTCAGCTGTCATTCAAGACACCTGCCATCTAATTCCTTGAATCTAAGCCTGAGGTCAGGGTTCCCCTAAACATCTTTCTCCAAGGAGTGCACATGAGGCCACAGTGCCTCCTACTGGCCACTTGCCAAAACAATATAAATGTGATGTCTTGCCAGGATTCAGAGGAGCTGTAAGCTGTTTAGTACAGGTGATAAGTGATTTTATGATTTGTCGGTATTAGAAAGTTAATAAAATTGATGATGCTATGACCTAACATGGGGCTACCTGAGAGATAGATACTGGAGTCAGACAGGTAGAGATAAGATCTGTTTTAATATTCTGAACAACAGGGCTCATATATGAGACCACATGGGCTGCCTAACACTATCAGGAATTAGAATTTAACCCATTCTCCCTCCCCTCCAAACTGCAAGCTAACCTAGCATGGAAAGAAAGACTCACCTTTGATGTTAGTGCATGTAGAAAAAGCAAGAACAAATCTTCCTTTCCTCCAGGTAGCCAGGAAGAAAGTGAGAAGATGAAGCAGAATAAACTAAGAAGAGACTAACTTAGAGACTTGTCTACTTCCAATAGAGAAGACTGGGCCAGGAATATGAAGAGTACAACAGGGATACTACATTAGGGAAGTCCTCCCAAATGGAGAATACAGAGCAAAGTGTTGTCCCAGGAGATTGGGTGTAGGAGGGAAAAGACAAACAAGCACTTATCAAATACTGCCTTAAATTCCACCCAATGCCTCTTGGAAATAAATCCCAGCATAAATGCATCATTACACCAGTTCAGAAATTCACCTGATTCCATGTTTATTCTGTTCTCTCTGACCAAATCTGAGCTTTCACTCCCTATTCTATTTCCCATCTTGACACATGGTACAACAGAGCACAAGAAATCATGAAATAAAAGTAAACAGCATAAAAGTGCTTCAATAATAAAATGCCAAAATAGATGTCCCTATTTAACTAAAGTTCTCTTTTAAGTTTATTAAACAAATCTTATGGTTGAAATCAACATTTGAGTGTAACAACTTTGTGCACTTTATGTTAAACATCAAAGATCTCACAGACTAAAAATCTGATAGAATCCAAAGGATATTAAAATTCCAAATAAAATTGTAAACTTTATACCACTGATTATACATGAGGGAATATAATGTTTCAAAATACTTGGGTAAAATGACAACAAAAATAACACGAAAAATATCAATTAATTAATGATTGCCAGAATATCTTTTCATGTGCACATTTTTGAAGTTGAAAAGGTACTGAAAAAAAGCTAAAATCATCATAATCATCTTTGACAATATCATTATTATTAACATATTTCCAAAGAAACAGGAAAAATACTTCCAAACACAGACTCTGTGAAAATTTGTTGCATAAAACTCTCACTGTAAAGGGAGAGAGGAATCTAGACAGTGAGGTGTCACCAAGGATAACATTCACATCATTAAGATGGTGACGGCTACAGAGGGAGAGGCTGCTGCTTATTACTGACATATAAGCACCATCTGGATTACTCTTTGTTGTGCGTGTTTTATGATTGCATAGTTCCAGAAGAGAACAGCTATCTTTAGACTCAGAAACAAGTCTGTATTGAGTCACTTTCAGTTTGGGTTTCTTGAGTTGTCCCCAAAAAGGCTTCAAATCTCCAAGATGTTACCATTTTTGAACAGCATTTGTAGCCCACATGTTTTAAGAATTAATTTATGTCCTCCTTTACAGGATTTGTAGCTTGTATTTGCTATATTAGCAAGCCTGCTTCATTCCTAGGATGATGAGGAGTGAGTGAGGTGAGATCCCTCCAGGGCTGCTGTGAGCTGTGCAGAGGGAACCACGGGGTTTTGTGCACAGCAGGGACGTGTCCCTGCACTGCTGTGGCTAAGCTGCTGGCACAGAGATACACAGCAGAGTCCCCCAGCTGCACAGGCTGGATCTTCAGAGTGGAGTCTTCTCCTCTGGGCCTCTCTACAGAAAATCTATCCTTAGGCAACTTGGAATCATCCAGAGCTTCCTTATTCTGAAAACTAATCAGATACTCTGGACCCTGTCCCAGGGTCTGCCGGTACCAGATAAGGATAGTGTGGCCAGAAATAGGATCACACCGAAAAGCCACAGCATGGCTTTTCTGTGCAATCTGATATCTGGGAGACTGGGTGACTCCAGTTCCTGTGATTCCTGTGGGGGAAAAGCAGAGTTTCAGAATGGAATGATTGGAATATTCCCTAGGAGATGCCATGTGGGGATCTCGATGTCCTGAGGACTCACCTGCTCCTAGGAGACAGAGAACCACCCAGCAGAGGAGCCTGGTGCCCATGGCAGGTTGGGCAGAATGGAGGTTCACCAGGGCAGGGTGCTTGTGAGCAGCAGCAGAGGAGGAGGGGGAGGGGCTTCCCTGGTCCTCACAGTGACATCACTGTCTCACAGATGCCCACAGTCTTAGAAACCAAGAGTTATATAGTACAACAGAGATAGAGGCTGGTTTAGCAAATCCATGGACTGTGTCTACCTTCATCCATGTGTTCTCACCCACAGATCCAGGGCTTGAGACGTCAGATCTCCACCACTGCTCCAGGTCCATACTCTAACGCCCTGTTGGATGTTTCTACTTCAATGTACCAAAGGCAACTCAAGTTTATACCAAGGACTGACCCTTTGTCTCACTTCTAAGTGTCTCCTCTTTGGGAATTTCTATTTTCTACCTTCTCCCACTGACAAAGTTTGAACTAGGGTAAGTGGCACAGCTTATGCCTAGCAGCATATTAAGCTATGATGTTCTCCAAGTGTGAGATGATGTCCTGACCACAAAATTAGAAGGTCGTGTTCTGGCTGATGCCCAGTGCCTCACTCTGATGCCTAATGAGTTTGAATAAATGGTCCAGCTTCATTAGAGCAACACATTGAACCAGCTGACATGCTTTAAGCTAAAAGGTTGAAATGATGTTCTGAGCACAGATTTAAAGAGTTGTGCTCTGTTTGATGTCCAATTTCATGGTTTTCTCTCCACCATCCTTCATGATGTACTGTGTAACACAGCCCTCCTTACAGTGCTGCTTGCTCTTCCAGGCCACCAATATAATAAATGCCAGATCTGATGTGCCCTCTAAGAAAGATAGCCTATTTATCTCTGAAATTATTCCTGTAGGTATTGGAACAATAATGCAAGAGCAAAAAGACCTTCCATATCTTGAAAAACTTAGAACTCTAATATAACTTATAGTTAAACTGTCAGTGGGTAGTATTTAATTATATTTTCTAATGGGAAAACATTGACTATGAATGCATTTCTAATTTCCTGAGTGGTGAGGTGTAGAGGGTTGAGGAACTGGAGAATTTTGAACGTTGGGATGAAATAACAAAACAAGAACCTGTGTGTTCAGAGATATGAAAACTATACAGCCTTGTGATCAACAATGTTCTACAAAATCCCCCAAACCTAGAGGACACAGGCCAATGTTTCCTGGTGAGTACCTGTTGGTGTAGAATTCTCAGAAACATCTTCCCTGGTGTGGTCTCCATCCCTGGAGTAGAAAAGCTGCTCATATGAAGTCAACTCTCAAAAAAGTCTCTAGAGCACTAAATTTCAGTGGGCGCCATGGGCAAAAACCTTGCACACATGTTGTTTCATGTAGTAGTTTGGGGCAGAGTGAGCTCTGTGTTACCCCCCCCCCCCACACACACACCGGGAAGAAAAGAGCATAAAGAAGCCTGAAAGTGGATTCCCCTAGATCCTGGCCATGTGTTTCTCCCTTGTGATCTGTTGCTGATCACTTAATACATCACTACAATAAATCTTGCCACGAGCACAGCTCTAAGCCAGGTGTCATGAATGTCTCTACCAGGATTTCAAACATGGGAGTCTCAGGACCCCCAACAGAGTTCCACAGGAGACTTTCAAGGGTCAGGCATGGAATTGGCTTAGATCATTTTTAATAACCTATTCCCAACATTCAGAGCCTGGTGACAGGCTCCTGACCTTCCTACTCTAAGTGAAGTGGGGACTGTAAAGGAGCCGTGGGTATCTGGTGGTGAGCATGTCTGGCCTCTTGCACACTTGTGTGTCTTCCTTGGGTCTCTTTCATTTTAATGTTTTTCAAATATATTTTTATTGGTGCTTTGTCATTATATATCAGTGAGGTTCAGAGTGATACAAACACACAATGAAATGAATCACTTGGTGTATTTTCTTCTGCTTCTTACCCTGTACCCCCTTGTCTGACTCCATACATCTTAGTGAGATTGGTAGTGATACCTTCAAATACAAACATAAACATTTGAACTTATTTCATCCTCAATGTTCCTTATCCTCTCCCCACTTCCCTTTCCTAACGTCCTTCTACTATTCTATTAGTCTCTCCTTATATGTAAAGTGTTTAATTTAAGACAATTAAAATAATAAAAATAGTTTTTTAAGGCTTGAGTTCTTTTTTCTCTCTTTTTTAAAGTACTGAAAATCAAACATATTGAGCTAGATCTCCAGCCCTGTTTACTTTTTCTTTCAAGACAGGATCTTGCTAAGTTGTCCAGACTGGCCTCAAACTTGATATCCTCCTGTCTCAACCTCTGGAGTCACTGGTTTACAGGAGTGAGCTACCATGCCTGGCCTGTGTTCTTTTGTTTTTCCACTAAAATGCAAACAAACAAAATACTCCCTGAATGAATAAAAAAAACCAAAAAACATTTTCCTTAATTTGTTCTAGTACAATTTAAGTTATGCATTTCACAATTAACAATAAGTGTACCTCCAATATATTTTCATATTATAAATCTTATAGAGATCTGGGAATTTCATAAAGAATTCATAAAGAAACTGCTATGAAAAATATATCCCTGGGCGGAAACAACACAACATGTTAGAGGAAGTAACTGAATGTAGATGAGTGAGGCTGGAACAGAGGAGGCCAGGGGGAAGTTAGTACAGGGTGTAGACAGAGAGCGGGTGTATGACAAATGACACAGGGCCTCCCAGGGCTTTGCCCCAGAGCATAAAGCCTCTCAGAGCAGAGATCATATGACTGAAGATCTATGAGAGGGATGAAGTCTAACCATGTGGATTGGGAGTCTTTGGAACTGTTTTGTGAGAGGAAATTGGAAGGGCTAAACAGTAGAGACTGTGCTCAGGAGATTTTGGAGGGCAAAGAGGACTCCATAGGAAAATGGAGTAGAGGCCACAAGTGTTACATTCTGGCAAAGAACTTACCAGCATTTTGCCCGTATCCTGAAACTTTGCGTGAGGCTGAATTTAATGATGGACTGATGAATATAAACTGGTGGAGGAAATTTCAAAACAACAAAATATCCCACCAGCATTACCGATACCGATGTCCTCATTCAGCAAATTGTACACCGAATTTCTGGAGTGGAAAGTAAAGCAGAGAGACTTCATGGATTTGCAGTTTGGCCAGAAAGGCATGTAGAAAGCTAGAGCTCAGAGAGTTGAAGAATGTAAGATGGCTGAAAGGAAGGAGAAATTGGTTGTCATGATGGAGGCGGGGCCAGCAATGGCCATGATGGAGGCCGCAGATGAGGTTTGGGTCAAGAGCAACCCTGATGAAGATAGGACCAGCAGTTGCCCAGATGGAGAGGGCCAAATGACTATGATTGAAGAGGCCCAAGTGGCAAAGATTAAAGAGGGTGTGATGATTTATTCTATTGGTGTCCATCTCAGTGGTGATCCAGATGGACTTGGGGCCAGTGGGCACCTAAGTGGAGCAGGGCCACAGGCTATGATTAAAAAGACCCCAGCAGCCACGATTAAGGAGGACATGACTGCCTTTTCTGGAGGTGGCCCATCTCAGAGCTCATGTAATGCTAGCTTTGCTGGAAAACAGGGGCCGTGGAGGCTTCCCTCCAGATTTCAAAGGAAGGCCTAGGAAGGCAGGCAATGTGTGGAGGGTCCAAATGGGGCAATTTGTGAGGCTGTGGGGGTGAAGCTAAGGTTGTAAGAAAAAATTCTGATATGTAGAGATGCCAGAAACATGGGGCATTTGTGAGGAAAGGCTGCCAGCTGTGAGACATGGGAGCCAGGCTGGAAGGGCCAGTAAACTATTCACTGCAATCAGCCAGGCCATAGAGGGCAGGGCTGTCAAGGGTCTTTGAAGGATTCATCTCACTGCCGTGTGCCCTGAAGGCCAGAAGAGGAGTCCTAGGATTAAATGCTTGCCTACTGGATTTCGTTATTGTTTTGGTTCTATTTCTTTTTTATCTAGGGCCCTATTCCTCCCCCTTGGAATGGAAATGCTTACTCTGTGCCATTGTACATTAGATGCATGCAATTTGTTTTATTTTCTATTTTTTATTTTATGGAGGCTCACAGTAAGATATTCACTTTGAGTCTCTGAAGACACTTTGTACTTTGGGACTTTTCAGTATTACTGGAACTGTTAAGACTGTGGGGGGAACTCTTAGAGGTGGACTAAATGCATTTTGCATTTTGAACTGGGCATGGACTCTTCCGGGGCCAGGGGTGGAATGTTATCATTAGATATTGAATGTCCCCTAAAGAACTCATTGATCAATATTCAGGGTTGATATAGTTACGTCATGAGAGCTGTAATCTCAGCAGTGGAGAAATCCATTGTAATGGATTTAGATGAGCAGTGCCTGGGCTGGTAGGTGTGGCTGGAGAAGGTGGGTCCCTGGGGCCGCTGCCTTGGGGATTATGTATTGTTCCTTCTTCCTTTGCTTCCTTTGTCTCCATGATGTGAGAACAAAGCCTTGTGCTCTCCCTCTCCCATTTCCCACTGTCATGACCTGAAATCCTCCATCCCAGCCTTACATGGACTGAATTCAAAATCTCCAAATCACAAACAGATAAATCTTTCCTCTTAGTTGTATGTCTAAGTCTTTTAGATTATAGCTGTGAAAGTGCTAACGAATGCAACAACAAAAAAGGGAACTTACAAGCTCAGGACTTAGATATTTGTGCAAGACAGAATTCAATGGCTCTAAGGATCATTTTTAAAATAATGTATTGTCTACCCATAGATGTAGTCTTCTAAACAATATGCCAACTTCTCTTTGGAAATAAGTGTCTTCCAGAAACATCACCTTTTCATTTATTTGTAGTTTATTATCAAGTAACAACTTTTCTATTATTGAAAATATATTCTTCACCTTGTAACTATGACATTGTAACTTCACCTTGTAACTAAGAAACATTCTCTGTCTTATAATATAATCCTGGAAGTTAATAATAAGCCATAGAAATCACTTCTCATACCATGACTTCCCACTCCTGCTCAGCTGTTCTTGAAATTCCAGGTGGTACCCTGCCTCATATATTTGATCAAAGTCATAGAACACCATGATAGTTTAGGACATTGGTTTTGGAGGCCTAGATATTTAGGTTCTAATCTTGGCTTTGACACTTATAAAAGTGAAATACTGGGAGTATCCATGAGCTACAGTTTCCTCTATGAAGTGACCTATTGAGATCATCATTATCTACAAAGTGAAAACACTAGTGTCTCTCCTTGTGTTAAACATAATATATGTTCATCCTGTAGCACAGATTAGGGGCTCCTACCACCTGCCAGGAATTGGAACGAGCTGGAAGAGAGGTGAGAACATTCAGGGCCACTGAGGACTGAGTGTTGAGGAACATTCTAGTTGAGCTCAGCAGGGCAAAGAGAGGATTAGCAAAAACCAGAAACATCTTGGGGCCTGTCCAAGGCTGTGTGGCAGCCCTCACCCCTCTTCCTGTTGCATCTTTAGTTGGGACAGGAAAGTTTGGGTACAGAAAGCCACCGACTCTGCAGGGCTGTGCCAAGCTGCTGGCACAGAGGAACAGGGCGGAGTCCTCCAGCTCCAAGGCACTCATGTACAGCTCAGAGTGGTAGTCATCCAACTGCTGAGCTGAGAATCGATCAGGAATGCTTCCTTTTCCTCTCTCCATCTTTTCATAATACTGAACAAGGAACTGGGGACCTTGACCTGGAGCCTGCTGATACCAAGACACACTTTTGTGTCCAGAGATGGGATTGCATTTCAGAGTGGACTTTCCCCCCTTTACTTGGATTAGATGTCTTGGGGATTGGACAACTCCAGCATCCTCTGACCCTGGGGAGGAAAGTGATAAGAGTTAACACCTAACCCAGGGAGGATTTGATATTCCAGCAACTGCAAGGACTGTGGCCCAAGGGGCTGTCCCTTGCACTCATGACTCACCTGCTCCCAGGAGACAAAGCATCACACAACAGAGGAGGCTGGGACCCCAGATAGAGTCAGGTAGGACAGTACTAGGCATCTCTCCTCTCAGGGCACAGGTCTCCAGGTTGAGAGAGCAGGCGCCGGCCCCTCCCTTTTCTCTGAAGGATTTGCCTGTGATGTCATTGTTCTGATGTCAGTGTTCCTATAGATTCTGTAGGTCTCCTGCACCCCTGGGCCTGTTCAGCTGATCCATCATTCTGTGTAGCCTCCTGTGGGGAAGGGGAGCTAGCTGTGCTGAGCAGACAGGGCAGTGTGTGGAGTGGGCATGCATCCCCACAACTCTCTGACTTTCCTCTGAGATAGAAGCTCCTTTCTCTTTTCTCCCCCTGCATGAGGGTCTAGGCTACCCACCTTGAGCTCCACTACTTTCCCCATCTAATGTAGGCTTCTAGACTTGCCTGAATTCGTGTGAGACCCAAATTCATGGCTCCCTGTCCTGACAATCACCTGAGCATATCACATCTGTGTATGTGGGGAGACCTCAGGTTTATCAGGTGATGTCCAGGATGCTGCACCAAGCCAAGACTCTCCCTCTAAATCTCCTCTTCACAAAGAGAGGGAGGGGCTATAAGGGGCTCATTCAGTGCACCTAGAGTTCCCCCTAGTGGTCAGCCATGCACTCACTAAGATGTAGCTCCCTGGAGGCTGTCCTGGGAGGCTGTGAGCTTTCTACGGGAGGCATCTGAGTCTGTAGGACACAGCTCAGGTCCCTTTGATTTGAAGTTTACCTGCTTTAATCTCTGTAATTGCCTGTGGAAATGAGAGAGGCATAAAGCACCCTTCCCCCAACCCCCAAAATTAAAAAAAAAAAAACAAGAATTAAACTTTCTAAACCTGAACAGTTAGTGTTATAGAAAGAGAAATGTCTTC
Source organism: Graphiurus murinus (assembly GCA_004027655.1). NCBI lineage: Eukaryota > Metazoa > Chordata > Mammalia > Rodentia > Gliridae > Graphiurus > Graphiurus murinus. The sequence goes on along the minus strand of PVLC010000999.1, from coordinate 82,769 downwards.
TTGTTAGATGCCAGATTCCTTTGAAGTGGGCAGGATCTGGGTAAAGCATTCTCTTTAAACAAAGAAAATTCCCAGAAGGGTGAAGGTTGGACTTCTAATAGTCAATAAGTAATTAAAGCATTCGGGAAAGTTAACTAACCTTTCCCAACAAGATGAAACTGCTTACTTTTATATCTTCTTTCTTCGAACCGTCTGTTCACTCTTTGGCCTCTTTTTTGCATAAAAATGTTATTCTTTATGATTAATTTGTAGAAATTTTTCTTGTTAATAATATAATATTCTCTTTCATATATATATATATATATCCACTTAATGATCTCTTTTGAAGGAAATTTTATTTTGATTAGTAATAATTTATTATAGATATAATATTTTCTACCTGACTAAGGAATCTTTGCCTATCAGAGTTTGCTGAACTTTCTTCTGGAACATTTAGAGTTGAGTTTATAGATCATTGAGAACTTTGAAACATCTAATATTACCTTTTGTCTATCATAAGGGCTAGAAAACTTCTTCTGTAAAGGGTCATATTTAAAGTTTTTTGCATTATGCAGTCTCCGTGCCGAATACTCACCTTTGCCACTGTAGTTCCAAAGCAGTCACAGACAATACGTAAAGGATTAAGTATAGCTTTGTGCCAATGGAGCTTTATTGATATTAAGATTTGAATTTTATCTAATCTTCATAGGTTATACTATTTAACAATTTCAAGACAAGACAAACACTTTTAGCTTCTGGGACATATAAAAACAACACAGATCAAATTTGTCAATGGCGACACTTTATGCACATCTGTCTTAAGGAAGGAGATAAGGATTGACACGAATGATTTTTTCAAATCAATATATATTCCATTCCAGTACTATTTGTTGAAAAGACTATTTCTTGTTCTTTTTGCTTCCTTTTGTTTAATCTGGGGATTGCAATATGTATCTTTGACTTACAAAATTACATTAAAATATTGTATTAGCCATGAATTTTAAATAAACGCCCTTTATTGCATGAAAGGAGTTTTGTAATACTGTGGATTTGCTTACAGTTTTTATCAGGAATGGACATTAAATTTTATTAAATGATTTTTTGGCATCTCTACAGTCTATACATGTGATTGTATTTTCTTCTCTCTCTCTCTCTCTTTCTCTCTCTCTCTCTCTCTCTCTCTCTCTCTCTCTCTCTCTCTCTCTCTCTTTCTCTCTTGCTCTTTCCTTTATCATTTCTTGAATGTTAAATCAGAGTATTACTAAGCAAAATCCTACTTAGTCATGATGTAATTTTCTTTCCAGATATTGTTGGACTCAAAAATGCTATAATTTTAAAAAGATCACCAAATCTATGTTCATGACAATTATACTTCTTTGTTATTGTATCTGTGACTTTAATCTCAGAGTAGTGCTGGATGCAGAATGAATAGAGTATTATTCCCTGTTCATCAGTTTTCCCTGTAAGTACTCTTTAGGGGCCCCTACAAATTTTGATGGATTTTCATTTTTATTCAATTTAAACCACTCTCTAATTGCTATTTTAATGTATCCTTTGCTCCAGGAGCTATTTGAAAGAAAATTAGATTGGAGAGAGAATGAAATACCAAATGGCTACAGGATTGTCAAGATAAATTAAGAAGCAGTGTACTTCATATTGCTTAGTTCTGGTTGGCCCACTCCTTGCTATGGCCTAGGTTTGAGTTACTGACACTCGAAATAGCAAGTTATTATACAGGTACTGAAATTTTATAGTTTTAAAGGAGACTATTTACTTGTCCCTATCCCAGATACTCTGCTCCAGAGTTCAGTCCTGTTTGTTGCATTTTGAAAGTAGCCAATGAGCATGAGAAAGACATAAGCCAAAATTATTACCACCCAGCATTATCTAAGAATCCAAAGGTTATTCCCTGACCTCCTACTGTGAGAAGAACCCTTTAGTATCCAGATGCATTTATCCCCGTTTCACAGAAGAATCTCTCAACTCTTCCATGCAGGGTTTCTGAGAACAAGAGGAGGGTGAGCACAGGAGTTTGTGAGCAGGAAGGAGAAGTTCATACCACACTGTGGCTAAACTTCTAGCACAGAGGTAAAGACTGAGTCCTTCTCCCCTGTGAGATGGATTTTTCAGAGTGGAGAAGTATCCCTTAGGCCTCTCAGCAGAGAACCAATCACTGGGCATCCCTGATGTGTCTGTTGCAAACTCATTCTGGAAATACATCATGAACTCTTGGCCTCACCCTAGGGTCTACTGGTACCAGTAAATGCGGCTGTGTCTAGAAATGGGATCACACTTGAGAGTGACATTCAGTCCCAAGTTGATGTTTCTGTATGTGGGGGACTGGGTAGCTTCAGCTTTAGTGTGGTCTATGGAAATAGACGCGGGGGACCAAACTTTAAAAACATCAATCATCACACACACACACACACACACACACACACACACACACACACACTGAAGCTACATGCTGTCCTGAGGACCTACCTGTTCTCAGGGTCACAGGGCCACCTAGTAGAGGATCATGGTGCTCATGGCAGTTTGGGCAAAATAGAAGTTCACCAGGACAGAGTGCTTGTGAGCAACAGCAAAGGAGAAAGGGCTTCCTCTGTCCCCACAGGGCTGTTCCTACAGTGACATCAGGGAGCCTCAGAAATGCCTAGTATTACCTAATCCTAAAATGCCACCAACTCTGAGTTGCACTCTTTTATTTATTATGTAGCAGAAAGAAAGAACACTGTTAGTGTCAGTCAGAAATGTTTAATGATAGAAATGATGAGGCACAGAATTCATAAATGGTAACCCTGCAGTGCATTTCAACACATGTGGAGTCTGTGAGGACCATTTGGTGGTCCCCATTCTCATCCATTCTGTTCTAAGTTGCCTACTTCAGCCCTGCCCTCTCTGCTATGAAGAGGTTATATGATTCTAGCTCTGACTGGAATTCTCTGTCAATTCATTTGATGTTTCAATGCATGTAATATGTTAGTAGCCTTTTCTTCTGTTAATGTGCCTTCTCAGTTTATTTCATAGAGGCAATTGTTGAACTCTCAAAGGTAGATGAACAGTTCCACCCCCTTTCACCGTTAAGAATAAAATATTTGTGTTATACCTATTTTACTACAATTCTTTTAAAAGTTATTATAAAAAACTACTTTCAAAATGGCAAAAATAAGCCATGACAGCAATCATGTGAGACCACACTTGCCACTGGCCTGGGTGTTTGTGGGTGTCTTATAGCTTTCCAAGCCTGTATTATGATTGACTGAGTGATTTTTACCCTAGGGACACCACTCCTGGAAGTCCTGTGGTGATCAATGGAGATCCCGCAAAGCAAGGTAAACTGCTGACCCTACGCACTGCCTAGGTTTCTGCTAGGTCTTACTGTAGTTCCAGCTCCCACCTCTGCAGGGATGTTTCCCAAACTCACAGACCCCATGGGTTGGTTTGTTGCCATCCAAGTCCCTGTAGCTCCACAGGCTACCACTGGGACAGTTTGAAAGTTCACAGTCTTGACTAGCTACGTTGTAGCCACGGGGTCCCTGTGGGAAGGGTATGTAGTTTCTGGGTCCTGAAAAATTCAGCTGCAGCTACACTTCACTGGGTGGTTTGGTTAGGTGTTCTGTAGATTCAGAGTGATCTTGATGAGGCATGTTGTAGTCATTTGGTCCCTGCAGGGAGGGACTGTAGGTTCTTGGTCCAGATGAGTTCAACTTCAGCTGCAGTAGTTCACTAGGCAGATTGGCTCCACAGTCTGGAGAATCACCTTCTTCAAGTATTCAAGTGTGGAGAGAAGAATTAAATTGCTTTTGGTGTTGGTTCTCTGCAATCACTGACTTGACAATATTTAGCTTTTTTTTGGGGGGGGGGGAGAGTTGGTCTCCAAGAATTTCTGTGTCTTGGCAACCACCAGCCCCTGTGCAGGCTTGCCAAGATGGTACCGCCTCTGCCCTCAGCTCACCAGATGAGATGCCTGGGGACTTTTTTCAGTTCTCGGCTCTCTGTGCTGTATCCAATTCACCATGTTTATACAGTCTTTCTTCTATTAAGTTCTGTCTGCTTTACTTCTCTTGAAGAAGCAGTCTTCCCTGTGGTTGAAGGCCCAGTCGCAGAGCAACTGAAACACACTGCCTTCCTCTGTTCTGCCATATTTAATCCTCCTTTACTCACATTTTAGATGGCTTCTCTTTTGAAAAATTTTCAGGTGGGTAAGTTTGAAATCGCAACTCATTGTTCTAGTTTGCAATACTTTGATTTCAAGTAAGGTTAGGAATCTCTTTGTGTGTTTATCAGTGATCTCTATTTTCATGTGAATTGCCAATATAGAATAAACTTGTCATTTTTATTGAGCTATATTTATCTTACTAAGTCAATTTTCTATTCATTATAGAGGTTAACTCTACTAGATAAGGTCAGTTCTGCTACAAACAACAAAATAATATGATATACATCCTAAAACTCAATGGCTTAACTCTACAAATCAAATTTCCCATGTTTGTAAAATTCAATGCCTCATGGGCAGCTTTCTTTAGTGGTTTTCTACTAAACTATTTCACACTAAGCCAAGCTGTTTACGTTTTATAATTATGCAATCTATACCTTGTAGCTTCTAAGTTTCTCAAGGCATAGAACCAAAGAGTCAAAATAGGCTATTACAAAAAAATGTTGACATAACAGGCTACAGACTGCTGTTCATACAAACTCTGCTTGCAATACCAACCTGTCTCAGTTGACTGTCATCTTAGCTGCTAAACAATATCTTACACTGATATAAAAACTTCTTCTACCTGGAAATGGTGGCTCATTGTGCCTAGACTGTTGGTGCAGATATTATGCTAAGCCCCAGGTTTCTTCTGAGGCCTGGATTTTTGGTGCATGCGAGGTAAGGAGGGTATTCCTGAGTGACCCTTAATAAAATATCTTGGGCACTGAATCTCAGTGGGCTCCTTTGGCAAAAACCTTGAACACATGTTTCTGCATATAGTAACTTGGAGGAAAGTAATCTCTATGTGAGGCCACCTGGGAAGAGAAGAGCATAATGTAGCCTGAGAGTGGGTCCCACTAGATCCCACCTGTGTGTTTCTCCCCTGTAATCTGCTGTTGATCACTTATTTTGTCACTGTAATAACTCTTGGCTATGAGTATAGATCTAAGCCAAATGGCATGAAAGCCTCTTCCAAGTCTCCAGACATTGAATTAACATTGAGGACTCCCAACAGAGTGCTACTTTGTGGTTCTAGCTCCAGTCCTGGAACTGACTTAGATCACTATTAATCCTGCTCCTCTCCTCTATGCACAGTTAGAACCTTATGACAAACTCTTGACCTTCCAGCTTCATGTGTGGTGGGGACCATAGGAGCCATGGGTACTTGATGAGCATGAGTGGCCTCTGTCACTGATTTATCACTTGTACAACTTCCTCAGGCCTCCTCCCAGTCTGTGGCTTGACTTTCCATTTTTATGGTTTACTTTACTTTTAATTATTAATTCTTGCTTTTCAACTTTTAAAAATTATTTTATTGGTGCATTATAATTATACATCATGGTGAGGTTCAAAGTGATACACTTAGCATCACTTCCTTTCCCATCCCACCCAGGTCCTCTCTCCCTTCCCATACATGTTAGTGAGATTGGTAGTGATAACTTTAGTATATAAATATAACATTATTTGAACTGTTCCTTTCCTCAATCCTCCTTTACCTTTTCACAATTCCTTGCTACAGTCCTTTTTCACTATTCTACTGGTCTCTCTCCTCATATGTAAAAAAATTAATACAATTAAAATGATAAAATTTGTTTAAAGCTTGAGATCTTTCATTGTCTCCCTCCTTGCTTCCTTCTCTCCCTCCCTCCCTCTTTCTCTCCCTCCCTCCCTGCCTTTCTCTCCTTCTTCCTCCTCCTCCTTCTCCTCTTCTTCCTCCTCCTCCTCCTCCTCCTCCTCCTCCTCCTCCTCCTCCTTCTTCTTTCCTCTCTCTCTCTCTCTCTCTCTCTCTCTCTCTCTCTCTCTCTCTCTCCTCTCTTTCTTTACTTTTTCCTTAAATTTTGGAAATCAAACCTTAGTGTGTTGTACCACTGAGCTAAATCTCAATCTCTTTTTACTTTCTATTTCAAGAAGAGTTCATCCTAGGCTGGGTTCAAACTTGTAATACTTCTCCTTAAGCCTCCAGAATCTCTCACTTACAGGAAAGTTCCACCATTCTCAGCATTTGTGTTCTTCTGTGTATCCTTTAAAAATAAGAATTTAAAAAATCTCTCAAATAAATCATAAAAGTATTTTCCTTAATATGCACTGGTACAACTTAAGTTTTGCTTTTCACAACTAACAATGAGTGTATCCTCAATATATTTTCAAGAAAGGAATGAAGTAGGGAACATGGAATTAGAGGGAGAAACATAAGTTCAGTCCATAAATCTGTGAAATAGCTATGAAAAAAAAATCCCTGGAGTGGAAACAACACAACACCTACGAGAAAGTATCTAAGTGTAGATGACTGAGACTTGAACCCAGGAGATTGTTGATTCAATGTGGTGATGGAGAGACAAGTGGAGGACAAATGACACAGGACTATCAGGGCTTTTCTCCACAGAATGAAGATAGCCAGCAGCAGAGATCTGATAACTGAAGATCTGTTACTCTAAGCTGAAGGTGATAGAAAAATATGAAAATGAGACTGAAGCCCACTAGGGTGAGAAGGTGATGGTAGCTTTGGGATAATCAAGAGAATTGTCATAAATCTCAACTAAAGATGCAGAGAGGGTTGCAGAGGAGAGACCCAGTTCTGAAGTCAGGCTGAGACTGGTATGGGCAGGACCTCAACTCTGAGAATCGTGTTGACCACACTGCAATGTCTCAGGCTGGCAAGGACTCCGTGCCTCATGGGGGCTGAGACTTCTCCAGGTGAGGCCAGGGATCCTGAGCATGGGCCACCCCAGTCCTCCGAATTATACCTTCTGTGTAGAGAGGAGGCTGCCCTGCAACACTACAGGGGCACAGAAGAGATGCCTGGGCAGGGGCGGCCGACTCCAGAGTGAGGGGGAAGTCCTCTGTGTTTGATCTGGAGACACTACCCATTGGGGACTTTCCCTTTGTTAGTGCTGCAGATACCATAGGAGTAATAGTGCCTCAGCCCTTGTCCCAGGTAGGGCCAGGAGAGAATATTGAGTCTTCCAGCCCTGTTAAAGAAACAGAACTTGAGCTCTCATCGACTGAATGATGTCACTGTTCCCAACAAGTGCTTGAACTGCAATGAACCAGCCCCACCCCTTTCCTACAGGAACAGGTCAATTTTCAATTAATTTTATAGCTTTGGGGTATACCTAATTATATTTTCTAGTACGTATAATCAATATCTAACAGCTCAAAATGGAAAAATAATTGCAGCCTGATTGAAATATTAGACAAATATACCCTTCTTTGAGTAAGGACATTTATTCTTCAAGGCATGTTTTAGTCACATTAGGGTGTAATTCCTTATTGGTATACTGTTTTAATTTTTCCCAATATTTCTCCAGAAATATTGGAGGCATTTCTTGGTTTTGAGGGTCATTGGAGGGAGAACGCCCTGCCTGGGAAGTAGCAGGCTTGGAAGCCTTTGTCCATCTGGGTCTCCAAGAAGGGACTTGGTGGTCACCCCAGGTGAGCCTGGCAGCGGAGAACAGGTGACTGATCTTCCGCTCTTGGAGACTTGGGAAGCTCTCTCTTTGGAGATTCTGAAAGTTGTCATGCCCTTGCTGGAAGTGTGGGATGACAGGGCTGCATTACGAACTGGCTTGAGCCAATCAAAACACCAGGAGAAAAGACCTAAACGAATTCAGTATTTGCGACTGTATTTTCATTACAGCTTTACTGAGATATAACTGACATAGGATAAACTTCTCATCTTTGAAGTACCATTTGGCACATTTTGGTATACGTTATATACCTACAGGACATCCTTATGAAAGTCCTGGTACTTTCTATGGCTTCTCTGCTCAGAATCATCTCCAAGGATCTTTTACTAGTTTTTCTCTTTGCCCATAATCTGGGTAATTGGATGTCAGTCTATGTATTCTCCTCCCTTACAACAGCCACCAGGCATACAGAAAGGTTTGAAAGCATCACGGTCAGGCTCAGCTTTAGGTTTTGATCTTGGCCCTGACACTTATAAAAATGAACTACTGGGGAATGGCCATGACTTACAGCTTCCTGTCTATCAAGTGAAGAACTGTTTTCTGCCATCTCACACCAGTCCAGCTGATGGGAGACCTGTCCTCCAACCTGAGACCTCACTGTGTCTTCATGGGTTTCTACCATAGTTCCCAGTGAGGCCATGGATCCTGGACCACCTGAGTTCCAGTGACTATGCTGCATGGCAGAAGAAGAGAAGCCTCATGGGCAATGTGAAGGAGATAGTCACCAATAAAACAAAACAAAACAAAACAAAAACAAAACAAAAAAATCCATACGGGTCTGCTGCCTCCAGGGCCACAGTGAGATATTCTGTCCTCATTCAAATGATCTTTACCCACAAACTAAGAGGATATTGATGGAGTCATAAATTTGCTCACAGGTCATATCTCAGTATGAGGCCTCTTTTCTTGGACTACACATCTTGATGGATTCTTGATGGATACTGTCTACTATCATTTCCTAATGAAAAAGGACACAGAACAGAATCAGGAGTAGACATAAAGAGTAGGGCAGTGTAGCACTTACATGGGCAGGCTGTTACTGGTGCAGGCCGATGCCAAGAAAGGCTTTTTCATCTATGCCTAGAGCTCAGCTGCTCCTAGGAGACCAAGGGCCATCAACCAATAAGCCCAGGTCCCCATGGTTGGCTCAGGGTAACAAAGGGAAATTTACCAGCTCAGTACTCAGATTTTTGGGGTAATACACATAGAATTCCATATTTGTTAGGATAATTTCCAAAGTAAAGTATAATCTATGGATAATGTTGGTCTTCTAAACAATACTCTAGATAATCATCTTTCAGGAGTATCACTTTTTACTTTTTGAGTCACAAAATTTTTGTTGTTTAAATCATATATTTTAACTGGCAGTATGTCAGGACATATATTCTCTGGTTTATTTATGCAGTCTAGAAGTTAAAGTAAGCCACAGTGGCCGTTTCTCATAACATGACCTCCCATTCCTGCTCAGCAATTCTTGAAATGCAACAGAAGGCTCTACCACGTTATTGATAAAAACCAGGGAACACCATGACAGTTCAGGAGAACTTTGATTTTGGAGGTCTACCTAGGTTTAGGTTTTAATCTTGGCCCTGACACTTATAAAAATGAAATATTGGGAATGCCCATGAGTTACAGCTTCCTGTCTACCAAGTGACTTAACTGAGATCATCTTCAACTACAAAGAGAACAAACCAGTGTCTCTCCTTGCATTAAACACATAACACGTGCTCATCACCTAGCACAGAGTATAGACTCCTGCCACTTGCCAGGAATTGGAAGGAGCTGGCAGAGACGTGAAAATATCCAGGGTTGAATCTTCAGTAGCACTCTGGCTGAGCTCAGCAGGACAGAGAGTGGATTAGCAAAGAACCAGAAGCATCCACTGGGCCTGGCTAAGGCTGTGTGGCAGCCCTCACCCGGCTCCCTCTTACAACCTCAGCTGGGACAGGAAGGTTTGGGTACAGAAAGCCACTGACTGTGCAGGGCTGTGCCACGCTGCTGGCACAGAGGAACAGGGCCGAGTCCTCCAGCTCCAGGGAGCTCACGTTCAGCTCAGAGTGGTAGTCATCGAACTGCTGAGCTGAGAATCGATCAGGGATGTTTCCTTTTTCACTCTCCATTTTTTCATAATATCGTATGAGGAACTGGGGGCCCTGACCTGGAGTCTGCTGGTACCAGTATAGACTTTTGTGTCCAGAGATGGGATTGCATATAAGTGTGGACTTTCCTCCTTTTGCTTTGATTAGATATTCTGGGGACTGGGTGACCCTGGCATTCTCTGACCCTAGGAAGGAAGAAGACAAGAGTGAATACCTAGTCCAGAAAGGATTGGATACTACAAGGAATGAACCTTTGCTCAGAACTCACCTGCTCCCAGGAACCAAAGGGTCACACAGAAGAGGAACCTGGGACTCCAGATAGATCCAGGCAGGACAGGAATAAGCATTTCTCCTCTCTGGGTGCTGGTCTTCAGGATGAGAGAGCAGGCTCTGGCCCCTCCCTTTTCTGTCTGAAGGGTTTGCATGTGACATCAGTGCTGCCACTTTTCTTGTGTTAGTGTCCTTGTAACTCTGCAGGTCTCCTGCAACCCTGGACCTGCTCAGCTCATCTCCCCATTCTGTTGAGCCTCCTATGGTGTAGGGGAGCTGGCTGTGCTGAGAGGGCTGGACAGGGTGTGGGGCAGACATGCATCCCCAAGGCTCTCTGACTTTCCTCTGAGGCAGGTGCTCCTGTCCCCTCTCCCTCTGGATGAGGGGTCTGGCACTCCATTAAGCTCCCAGTCTAATGCAGGCTCCTAGGCAGGCCTAGATTCATCCAGGGCTGCAGTTCATGGCTCCCTGTCCTGATAAACACATGTGCATAACAGTGGATGTAGAGATCCCATGACTTCTTCCTCCTATGCCAGCCCTACCCTTAGAAGACTCAACACACTATTCTGAATACACAGGCCCTTGGCAAACACTGTGTGCTCTCCTTTTGATAATTCCACTACTTGATTGTGCTCAGATCCAGTGGACCAGGCCATTCATCAACTAACATATCCTCTATGCCTTTTGTTTACTTGTAAATTTTTAAAATTTCTTATTGAGATCTTTTTCTACAGAAGACTCCTGTTTGGTATTCAATGGCATTAAAGCCAGGGTCACTGGGCGTAATAGCTTTAGCCTTGGAGAATCCAAGGCCACTCAGGGAGTTAAAAGCTGCTTAGGTATTTTTAGCATTGCCCTTCTCTCCTGAGAAGGAAATGGAATGCAGATTTCATGTTGGAATTTACTGTCTCTGTGCTTTATTAAAGTATTGGGATATTCTAAATTGAGCAAACATTAAATGTTATTTGTATTTACACAGGCACACACACATCCTCACACACAGGATGAGGGACCTTAGGTCCCACTAAGATTCAGGCTGCATAAGGTCCGGCTCGCTGAGATCCCATTGCTGGGAATTCTGGGAAGAGCTTCAGAAAGGCAGCTGTTTCACTTGGTTGAGACATGGGCTTCAGTAAAAGAGGCTATCAGAAATGTGTGGCTTCTCTTTTTGTGCTGAGAACAGCTGGTCATGCCCTACTGTGGATTGACTGCTGGCACAGAGGTACAGGGAGGTGTGGCTGGTGCTGGGGGACACCAGGGTCAGAAAGAAATGCTCCTTCTCATTTCGGGAGACGCTGTACCCTTCTGAGGCTTCTCCTTTGGCGGTACTGCCAGCATCATTTGAGTAATGGAGCAGACTCAGCCCCTGTCCTGGATCTTGTCGGTACCAGAACATTGAAAAATGGTTCATATCCTGAGAACATTTCAGAGTTGTATTTGTCCCTATGGGTATAATGCAGTATCTGGGCATCTGGGTGATTCCAGCTTCCAGGACACCTGTTGGAGAGAGATGCATAGGTGAAATTGAGACTCAAGAAGTAGCACAAATCTGTAGAGGAAAGGAAGGGTTTGTAGCAGTGGTTTTGCAAAACCATGACAAGGTTTTCCAATGGCTCAAGAACTCACCTGCTCCCAGGAGACAAAATGTCACACCGAAGAGTCTGGGGTTCATGCAGGCCATGATGAGAAGGGAGCAATCCCAGCTCAATGCTGTGACCTCAGAGGTGGAGTTCTGAGGCTCCTCACTAATGGATTGACAGGTGGGCCTCTGACATCACTTGTCCCCTCCCTGCAGATTCTCCCTTGGCCCAAAGCCCCTTCCCACTGGGCTCAGGCACGATCATCCACTCCTCCTGTGAAGCTTATAGATCAAACAAGGACTGCAGGGAAGGTGGGTGTAGGGCAACGCCCGGAGTTGAGGATCCTCCCCAGCCCTGAGCTTTCCCACCTTCCTCTGAGGCAGTTGGTTCTCTCTGGAGCTCCAGACATCAACACTATCCTGCCAACATTCTTCAAACTGTGGATCTCAGTGTAGAGGGACTTCCCGCTTCTTGCAGGCAGCATAGTAATAACTGAACCCTCTCAAGAAGTGCTCCTAACCCAAGTTTTTCTTAACCCTTTCCCTTCTAGGTTGCTCGGATTCCTGGACTCCTGGTCTCTCCCTAGAGGCCTGGCCCTGTGGCCTCACAGTGCCACCTTGTGGCCAATAAGTGAGATTACCTCATTGTTTCCTCTGTCATGGCCTGAGGCAGGCTAGTAATGTCACACCAATTCTAGCCCTATTTTTTTTTTCATTTACCATGCTTAATATTCTCCCTTTATTCTACTTTTATCACGTAGGGGCAGTTTAGAGCCTAATTGAGACTTTTCCCCTTAAGTGTCTTCTGAAGAGAGAAGAGAGAATGGGAGGGATGGAAAGAAATAATACTTACCATAAACTATTGGAAATGAAAACACAGGAATGAAAGTTAAGGAAGGAAATAATATTTAGCATAAACTATCAGAAATGAAAACATAGGATCTGAAGTATAAATTATTTAGTCTTCATTACTAGAGATAATAGAAAGTCAAAAGAATCCAAATAACGACAAAACAACTACCAGTATTAATTCAAAATATAAACCAGCAAAAAATCTGTGCAGACAATAACATTATGTCCAAGATAATGGGGTCAAATGCAAGAATAAAGCAGTAAGATTTTACAAAATATATATATGGTATAATCTATACGGCAATAATCACGGAAGAAACCGTATCTAATGGGGGGCAGGGGTGGAAAGAGTGGGTAGAACTAAGGTGTTTCAGGAGTATTTCATACTAAATGTAAAACTTGTTCAATGCACATCTATTTAACTGAGCTCCAGGGAAAGGAGATTTTTTTTTCTGGAAGAAGGAGAGGCGTTATGGGAGCAACTTGGCACTCTGATGCATAGTGCTCTGGGAAGCAAAGTCTACCAGGAAGGTGTGTGTGTGGAATACATTTCCTTCATGGCTGTGTTATTATCAGCACAGAGGAACCACTTCCACTTCCAAGCATCTGATCCTGCATCCCTCACCCCACCTGAGTCAGATTTGCTCCCAATATTTGGTCTTTCTCATGTTCCCAGGAACCAGTTCCCTGCTCTTTCCTTATTGAGCACCATCTCAAGGAGAAAAACTCTCTCCCTCCTGTAGGAAGCTGTTCTAAGCAAAAAAAAATATTGGCTTAAAGATTTATAGCTTCTTACTTGCTTTGGTAGAAGACTGTCCTTCTTGAGGGAACTGAAGAAAGCCCCTTCACGATCTAAGTTCTTTACCCCCTTTTTTACTGCACCTTTTGCTTGTTTTGCTTAAGAGTGGAAGACCACCTCAAGGAGGAAGCTGAAGACAGCAACCTCTGCAGCTCTTGCAAAAATGCCAGATAACAATTTTTCTTCTAAAGCATTCCTAACACAATGCTCTGCTCCTTATCCAGAGACAGTCAATGAGTCAATGACCCAATCTTAACTCTGTAAACCTGTAATAAAAGGAAGAGCTGAGTTTTACTCAGGGAGTTTGGTTCTCTTGATTTTTCCCCTCCCACCTCTCCAAGACCAGGAATAAAGTCACAAGAGTATTTTTTCATTGCGTCATTCTGTGCCCTGATGATATAGAGCCCAACACTTCCTTTCAAATCTCAGTAACTGCATAGACCTCTCCCTTAGCCTGATCACATGCTCTATAATTCCATAGCTTTTTATTTGAACAAGACTAAAAGTGACAGTTGGGTGTGCACAATAAGACTTCAATGATGCCGTCATCATGGGACATGTAAAGTGATTGCTCTAGAAGCTTGACAATTGCTGCTGTTTCTTTTATTCTCATGGTTTGTGTCTGAACAAAACAGATATGCCATGTAAATGATTTCTGTGTATAATTGAACCATGAAGACTTTCCCAGGTTTCATAAACAACATAAACACCAAGGATGGGGCGGGGGGATCCTAATGCACATGATGGACTTTCACAAATATATCAAAGTCAATCACTGAAACTGAACTCGAGAAAGAGGGAGGGCGAGGGAGTGGGGTGGGAATTGGGGAAGGGGTTAAATGAGAAATGTGTGCATATATGCCTTTATCAGCTTGCACCTAACAAAGATGTATGATTTCAGTATTTAATAAAAATAAAAAATAAATTAAAAAATAACATCACACACACACACACAAAAACCCACCAAGGAATTGCCCTCTGAATTGGTGAAACTATAGAATAAAAAAAGAAAATTTTATAATATATTTCAAGGGAAACTCAGGAATCCACATTCTGCCATCATAAATATTACATTATGGCCCAATGTCTACAACTGAGGTCTGTGTTCTGTTTAAACCTGTCAGGGCTTGTACCAGTAGTAAGACCAGCTGTCTCAGAGGTCATGTGGATGATTCTAGATAGAGACGGAGACATGGCCTAGTATAAGTCTATAGTTACAGTCATGAAAAGCAAAATCGACAACAGAAACATCAGACTGTCTCCAGAATTTACCTGGGAATGGAGGTGGATTCAGAAGAGGAGGAGACTGGAGAACACAGCAGGACTGAGACAGGTATGTGACCAGATGTCTGGGTATGGGGCATCCTGCCCTGTGAGACATGCTGTTAGGTCAACTCTCCTAGCCAGGAAACTGCATTTCCAAAATGGTTATGTATAGACTTTGTACATGAGGCATTTGTGTAGAATTTAGAAGACAGGAGGGAAAGAGTGAACATTACACTTGGAAATTTGCTATGGCCATTAGAGTGCAGATGGAAAACACCACTGTAACCAGCCACACACCTCCCCAGGGCCTGCACCAGCCTGGCTGGCAGCTCCACCCTCCTGGCCACCTCTTCAACAGAGGCAGGAATGATTTTGTACAGAAGGCTGCCAATCACACAGGGCTGCACTGTGGTGGTGGCATGAAACAGAGCTGAGTCCTCCATCTCCAAGGAGCTCAAGTTGAGCTCAGAGCCATAGTCAGGCAACTGCTGGGCTGAGAAGAAGCCAGGGATGTTTCCATTTTCTCTCTATCCCCTGTTATAATATTCAAAGAGGAGCTGGGGTCCCTGGCCCAGGAACCGTTGGTACCAGAACACAGAGAAGTGTCTTGAGAGCGGGAAGCAGCTCAGCATCCCTCCCTTTTTCAGGGTTTGCATGATTCTAGAATCCATGAGGCCGGAAGGTCAGGAGACACAAGCTCAGGGCTGCAGCAGGATGTCTCCTAGGAGGCTTTGAAGTTCACATCCCAGGCTGTGCCCAGGGCTCACCTGCTTCCAAGAGGGCACACAGCACAGGAGCCTGGAGCCCATCGAAGTATCAGGAATCCAACATATCCTAGTTCAGGGTCTGGGGTTCCTGGAGGTAGAGCACTCAAAGGTTCTGAAGCTCTGGTCTCCCTGAGGGAAGCATGTGTCCTGCTCTGACTTAATTCTCCTTGACGGACACCTGGCTCACTGCTCCCGGTGCAAGACACAGGTGTCACCCATGTGCCCTTCCTGCCATGCTCAGCCCTCCAGCTGAGGGTGGGTCAGCTATCCAACCCTCCTCAGGGCCAGTGACTCTCCATGGTGGATCTCCCTCTGCCACCCTGCCTTGGCCTGATTCCCTGCCTTTCCTCCCAGGTACTTCACCTTGCACTGCCTATGCAGGAGAAAAAAAAATCCTTCTTCGTGCACACTGAGTTCCATGACAACCTTAGTCTATTCTGTACTATGATTAATCTGTTTTGAAGTCCGAGTGACTCAAAGCACCTTTCTCATCCAAGCAGGAGGCCAAGTGTTCCCTCCAGCCCTGCTCTCCTGGGCTTCCTCCCAACCTTCCCAGAGTTTCCGGCAGCACTGTGGAGCCACAGCGCCCCCAAGTGGCCCACAGTCTCACGGAGTTGCAGTTCTGAGCTCCTGTGTTCATGATTGACTCAGGAACAGAGATCCACAATTCCTCACCCTATCTCGGGCACCCATTTTGCTGCTTTCTCAGGCTGGACAAATGAGGATTGATCATCAGATCCACATGGAGAAATTCAAAGCCTATGGAGGCCAGGAAATAAAAATCACGAACCAACATTATGACCAACAAGGAAACAAATATTACACCACTGTTATTAGCATGCTAAAATGAAAGAGACAAACAAGAGTTATTACCTGCTATAACAATAAAAGGTGATGATTGAAAGGATATCCAGCTTGGAAACACTGCATTCCATACTCTCTCTTTATTAATCAGACCCATACATCTTTTATTGTACATTTAAATCAATCATTACCAAATTAGGTAGGAATTTTACAAGTGGGGTTTCTATATATTATATATTTATTGCCAGATTTATCGAGGATTGAAATAAACAATCCTAGCAGCTAGGATTAAGGCCTATTTTGTTGGTGCTCATTTTGCTATCACTACCTAGAAGAGCCTGTGAATTCTCAACAGTGGCATGGTGCGTTGTAGTAAATGCCACCAGAGGGAAACTGTCTAGGTGGAAGAATCTCCACGAGACACGCATGCACATGCAGTCACAAACTCACACTCTCACACAGACTTTCTTTTTTGATTAGGGATTGATCTCCAGAGCATTCTACCTCTGAGCTATACCCCAGCCTATTAAATTTTTTAATATTTTTGAAACAGGCTCTCTCTGAGTTGGTGAGGCTGACCTCAAACCTGAGAACCTCTTGTGTCAGTCTCACAAGTACTGAATTTACAAGCATGTGTCACCAATTCCTGCTACCCGCAGCTTTGTGTTCAATTGGCAAGGATGGTAAGGTGTCCCAGGAGCTACAAGGAGAGAGAAGGGTGAGGTTTGTGAGCACGAAGCAGGAGCCTGTGCCACGCTGTGGCTAAGTTGCTGGCACAGAGATGCAGGGCTGAGTCCCCCTGCTCTGCGGGCTAGATCTTCAGAGTGGAGAAGGATCCCTTAGGTCTCATAACACAGAGCCAATCATGGAGTATCCCTAATTTTTCTGCCACAAATTCACTCTTGAAATATATCATAAGCCCAGGCCTTGCTCCAGGGTCTGTCAGTATAAATAAAGAATAAGGTGACCAGAAATTGGATCACACCTGAGAGCCACATTCTGTTCTTTCTGTATGATCCTGTTCCTGGCGTCTAGCAAATTATAGCACTGGTGTGATCTGTAGGGATAGAAGTTGAGAATGGAATGAGGAAAACAGCTAAAGTCACCACTCATACAAACAAAAACCTGTGCATATACACATATGTACACACATGCACACACAAATGAACGCCTATCCACACTTTTGGGTACACACATACACATACAATGAAACTGATTGGTGTGCTAAGGATTCCCCTGTTGCCATGAAACAGAGGGCCAATGAGCAGAGGAGCTTGGTGCCCATGTAAGGTCAGGTCAGGTTCGCCAGGGTAGGATCCTTGTCAGCACCAGAGGAGGAGGATGGTCCCTTTTCATCACATGGAAGTTCTCATGTAACATCATTTCCACCACCAATCCCTACCTACAAAACCAAGAATACGCCAAATGCATAACAAAACACTTGGATGTTTTATTTAAATATTTCTACTTTTTAAAGAAAATTAATGTATGAATCCTTATTTTCAATCAGAGTGACATCTGGATACATGAGTAACATCCCAATTTCCTTCCGAAAGGAAATCTATAATGTATATAAATATATGTGTATACATGCATATATTAAATGTAAACATTTCTAAAAATACTTTTTCTTTTATCCACCCACTTAAAACATCAAGAAATAGCCTAGGTTATCAGTATTATGTTTGCAAACTTTATACTCATCCAGGTTAAAGTACATGCCATATTTTAAGTTGAAAATTCTCAATAGCAAATGACAATGTGGTTTACATAAACAAATGTCCCCATCCTTGTTCAACAAGTCACTCTTCCATAAACTCCTAAGAGACCCCCTCATACACAGAGACTCAACTCTAAACCCTGGACTGGGTATCTGGGAACTAAAATGTAAACACCACCAGGATTCAAGTCTAAACATCAAAGAGTTCTACCACTGGTCAACCTAAGACTATGAAGGAGAAAAGTACTCATTGTACTACTTGGTTCCAACTTAGAGTTAAAGGACTACTTTTTCCTTTGAAATCATATATTTTTCTTTGCATAGATTAAGGGTCACAATAATCTTTAGTTAAACCTGCTTGCCCACAATCCAGTGTCATGGAAGTTAATGAGTGAAAAGATAGAAGTAGGATAGATCCTGTTTCTGAGTAGGAAAAGGACTGTAGTTACAATCATAAAAAGAAAAACCTAGAACGGACACATCTGGGTTGTCTCGAAAGTCACCTGGGAACACAGGTGGATTCAGAGGAGGAAGGGCCTGGAGACCTCGCAGGATGGACACAGGAATATGATCAGATGTCTGGGTGGGACATCCTAACCTGTGAGAGATACCGTTAAATCAACTCACCTAGTCAGTAAACTACATTTCGAGGATGCTTCTCGTTAGACTTGGTTCATGAGGCATTTGTGTAGAATTCAGAAGATAGAAGTGAAACAGTGGCCATTACACTTGGAAGGTTGTTGTGGTCAGAGCAGGGAGACAGTTAGAGACTAAGAAGTGGAAGTGTGCGATAGACTACCTGGTTCCTCTCCCTTCTGTACTTGGGACCCGGTTTATCTTTTCAAATATTAACCCACATAGCCAGGCTTACCCCAGGTTACTTGACTGTGGACCCACTGAGATGGCCCCAAACAAAGGCCACAGCTTCCCCAGGAATGAGTTTCCATGGACTTCAGCTGCTTTCGTTCAAGTCCTACAAGTCTTCTGGGTGACTCTAACTCCCCTTCCCTTGCAACTCTGGCCTAAGCTCGCACAGCACAGATCCAAGAGCCCTGACTACATCCATTTCTCTCACCCTTGACCTCCTTCCAAACCTATTCCTCTCAGCTTTATCACATTTGTTTAAGACCTAGATCCCATAGTAAATCCCTTCTTCTCATAACTCAGCTTCAATGATGGAAACTTAATAGAGTTATTAGTACCGGGAGTGGTTTCAAGGAAAGAAAGATTTAACAGTGGAATTCTGGAAGCTTTCTGATCTGATTAGATTTCTTAGGGAGAAAGTGGTTGAAAGACAGAATAGATACCTGGAGGAAGTCTGATGTTACAGCCGCAAAAGGAAGCATTGAGCCCCATCTGGCAACAAAGGAAAGGGATTACCTGTCACTCCAAGATCCAGTTGAGCCCAGCAGTCAAAGGAAAATGACTTCTCATAGCTGATGCTAGGGAAAGGGAGAGCTGGGGTCTTTCTGATATGGGTCCACCCACTTAATGAGTGATTCTCTCATCTCTTCTGCATGGATTGGGGCTCACTGTGGCAGGGCTTTATGGGGATAAGGGAAGAACATCGGCCCTGTCCTCATGGAAGTTAAAATCTAGTCAGGGATAAAAATAACTAGCCAACTATCTGTACAATTCCAACTGTGGTCCATTTTTCTGACTAACAGGCATGTGATACCTTGGGAATTTGTAAGAGGGGAATTGACCTCACAAGGAGGTGAGGGAAGGGGTCCCTCAGGAGGAGGATTGCTGAGATCTGAAGCCCAGGTGGGCTGTTGTCTCTATGGCAAGGGAGGCTCCATGCCCAAGCAGAGGAGACGCCTTTGAAGTCTCTGGGACAGGAAGAGCCAGGCTTGGATGAGAGGCTGGCAGTGAGGCTGGAGAAGAGAGCAGAGGGGTGTGGAAGGGGAGAGACCCAGCAGTGCCCCAGGAGGTGACTGTCCCTGTGGCAAAGGTGTGCAGGAGCAGAGACATCAAGAGGACAGGACTGGGGGTGGGGAAGCCTAGAGTGAAGGCAACATGGTACCAGGAAAGCCTGGAGGCCGGGTGGATCCAAATCACAAAGCGAGTTCATTCTGGAAGCCATAGACTCAAGCTGATGGCTAGAAGAGTTAGAATTGAAAAGCACAGTCCTACCCCAAAGGGACAACCCAGAGGAATGACCAGAAAGCAACAGAGAAACATCTGAGGCAGGGTGAGGTCCAGACCTGGCTGGGATTGTCTGGAGAGGCACCTTAGCACAGACTGAGGTTCTCAAGCCTGGGCTTTCCGGAGTCTCAATGTTCTCAGTACCGAGCACCCTGCCTAGGAGCCACCAGGTCAGGGTACAGTACCCTCCCCTGCCTTTCTGTACAGAGAGGAGGAAGCCCGGCAGCACTGTGTAGTCACTGATGGCGCAGAGGTACACAGACGTCTGGGCGAGGGTGGCAGATTCCAGAGTGAGGAGGAAGCTTTCTTTCTTTGATCTAGAGACACTATACCCATCGGAAACTTCTCCTTTTCCAATGTTGCCAACAGTGTATGAGTAAAGGATCAGCCTCAGCCCCAGCCCTGGGTCCTGCCGATACCAGAACATGCTGTCCTGTTTCATATCCTGGGCACATGTTAGTGTCACCTGCTGTCCTGTCTTCAGGATCAGGGATTTGGGGGTCTGAGTGATTCCAGCACTCCCTGGACCTGTAGAGAAGGAAAAAAACCTAATTAATTCAGTAGTCCTAACACAGGCTTGGAGCTGGAACCCTGAAAGCCCATGTATGTCCCTGTCCAGAATACACCTGCCCCCAGGAGACAAAAGACCACACAGCACAGGAGACTGAGGCTCATGGCAGGGGCCTGGCTGAGCTGAGGGGTACTCTGGATCTTGGTGGTGGAGAAACAGGAAGGAGGCTCTCGGGGGCATCCTTGTGAGTCCTCCTTCTCCCTGCCTTCCTGTCATGAGGGGCCACGCCCCTTCCCCAGAGATCAGATCCAAAATAAATGTACAGTCAAATGACTTAGAATGGAATGCATCTGTCTAGATTTACATAGGTCTTACATATTTTCCTTAATCTTTTAATAAAAGTGTGCAGCTCTATGTACATTGCATTCTTCTGATGGTATAATTTCCCCTTAATATACTGGGTTTATTATCTGAATTGCTTTATTGCCTGAGTTAAATTAGTCTATAGCAATAGAAATTAGCACTGACAATGAAGGATGGAGAAATGCATTGCAGAGGAACATGAGAGACTTTGTGGTGCTGGAGATGGTCTGTCTCTTAATCAGGGTGAAGATAACATGGATAAATATAGATATATTGCTAAAAAAATGGACTGTTCATTTAATCTATGTAAAGTGTATTACCTATGATTTATTTATTAGTGAATGGATTTTTAAATGCCTGACTAGGGATGTATGCTACATTCTCTAATTAATGTCATTAATGTCATGTAATGGATCATGAGGCATAACTATTTCCATTTCTTTGATGGTTGGATCTTCAGCTATAAGATGACCAGGCAAAATATTCTTATATCTGCCTTTGCACAGAGGGTGGTGGAAGAGGCTGTCTAAGATCAGCAAAGGGAGTCAAGATATCTATATTCCTATTATATGATAGATACTTATCATTAAATTTTATGCATCCCTGAAGATGACATGAAGTGTCTACTTGACTGGGCCATTACCTCTCAGATGCTTTGGTCAGAAATTATTCTGCGTATTTCTTTGAGGGTATTTTTTTGGTGAGATAATCATTTGAGTCAGTGGAATTTAATATGCATATGTGTGTTTGTGTGTGTGTGTGTGTGTGTGTGTTTGTGTGTGTGTGTGTGTGTGTGTGTATGGTACTGGGGATTGAACCTATGGGTGCTCTACCAATAATATAAACTCCAGCCATTTTTCTTTTTTCTTTCTTTTCTCTCTCTCTCTCTCTCTCTCTCTCTCTCTCTCTCTCTCTCTCTCTCTCTCTCTCTCTCTGTGTATGTGTGATTCTGGAGATGGAACCCAGGGACATTCTACCTCTTAGCTACATCCCCTGCCCTATTTTATTCTTTTATTTTGAAACAGTGTCTCACTAAATTGCTAAGGGCCTCACTAAATTGCTGAGACTGGTGGCAAACCTGTGATAGTCCTGTCTCACCCTTCCCAGTACTGAGATTACAAGTATGTGCCACCATGTCCAGCTCCTTTTCATTCTTTACTTTGAAACAGTCTCACTCAATTGCCTAAATTGGCCTCGAACCTGTAAACCTCTTGCCTTGGCCTCCCGAATTCTGGGATTAAAAGTGTGCACCACCATGCCCAGCTAGATTAAACTAAAATTTTCATCAGTAGAATAAAGCAGATTGTACTCCATAATGTGAAAGACCTTCATCAAATCAGGAGGAGAGACTAGAAGAAAAAGACAAACCTTTCCCAGGGAGAAGAGAATTGTCCAGCTGACAGCTTTAGCTCTCCCTGGCTCTCCAGCATCACCAGCTCACTCTGCAGATTTTGGATTTACCAGTCTTTATGGCTGCATTAGCCAATTCCTTATAATGAATATGAATCGATTGATCAATCAGTAGGTAGATAGATGGATGGATGGATAGATAGATAGATAGATCGATAGATGATAGATAGATAGATAGATAGATAGATAGATAGATAGATAGATAGATGGATGGATCCTCTTGGTTCTGTTTCTCTGGAGAACTCTAACCAAAACTGATAATCATTTACTCTCATTTTAGAGATGAAAAACTCAGCTAAACATGTCAAAAAACTGGCTCAATCTTGACCAGACAGTGTTGTAATTGGAATCAGAGCCCAACATACAAGGCACTGTGCAGATCTTTTCACCTATATCATTATCATTATCTCCTGGGGAAACTGATATATATTAAATATGATTATAATTAAATTATGATTATAATTAAATTATGATTATAATTAAATATATATATTTAATTAGAGCCAGCAAGACTGAAAGACTGACAGGGGTGAAGGGGACAATATTGTGATTTTGAAGACAGGGAATGTCTCTTCATCAAATTGCACTGTAGCATAAAGTATTAAACACGGGGCTTAAACCAGGGCTTGAGTCTTAGTGCTACATCCTAATAGCTATATGACTTATCCAAGTTATTGAATTGATAAACCAATTCCCTCATCTATAAAATGATGATAATAAATAGCATATGCCTTTCTCTTTTTCCTCAGAAATTAGATTTCTGACTAAATAAATTTCGCAAGTGCAGGGTTTTATTTGGTATGTAGTGAATTGTCAATGGACCATGCCATCATTACTTTTACTGAATCTTCTCTACGGAGCATAAATGAACTGTGACTAGTGTACTGTGCTTACAGTTCTGCAATAGGCCCTGTCAATTATGTGATGGGTGCTTTTCATAAGAAAAGTCAAATATTATGTATTCAATACTTCCCATCCATATACATGATGGAATATTATGAAGTCTTAAAGAAGAAATTCTACCATATACCACAACATTGATAATCTTGAAGGACATGCTAATTGATATATGTCATTCACAAAAAGACAAATACCAGAAGATTTCACGTACATGAGATTTCTAAAAGAGTCAAACTCTTGGAAGCAAAGAACACAATGGCAGTTGCCAGGGGTTGGTGGGTGGTGAAATCAGAAGTTGCTGTCATGGGGTACAATAGAATATAATTTATGTAAGAAGAATACATTCAAGAGATCTTATGTAAAACATTGTGTGTACATAAAACAATATAGTATTGTGCAGTAAAAGTCCATTAAGCAGGTAGCTCTCACTTAAATGTTCCTGTAACAATGAAAAATTATGAAAAGCTAGCAAAAAGGAGTAGTTAGGCAAAAGAGGAAGAGAAGAAAAAAGAAAATATGTGTAAGTCCAAAAAGGAGTAAATGAATCTGGATAAATGACAACAACCACAGCAAATCAAAGGCACAAACATACTTTTTCATTTTTCTTCTTTTATCATGATTTTTCTATTTTTTTATTTTTAATTTTCCATTTTCTGTCTCATGTAAGCAATGCTTTTCATGAAGTAAGAAAGCCAAAAATGTTTGTTGAGTAAAAGAATAAAAAATGTTGGTGACTATCATTGACCCTGCTCCTTTCCATCCTAGCTAATTGTATCAGGCTCAAGAAGAGGGCACTTCCCCTAGCCAACTTCCTCTTCCCTTTGCTCTGCAGCTGGGATACCTCACAAGGCCTCCATGAAAGAGACAAGATCACATGCCCCCCTCTAGGCAAGGAGATCACAGTGCAGAATATTGCACCTCTTTTCTCATTTCAAAGAAGGCAGAATAGACATGGGCTTTAAAAGTTGTGTGTTTCTTGGAATTTTAGGGAACAGGTTATAATAATCAGGTAGGTTGCATGAACTTCCCATCCTGCTAATCGGGATCCAGGATGGGCAGCAGGATGAGAGGCAGAGCTACAGGGTGAGGGGTTAAGGGGGAGACCACAGTGATAGGGGAACAGACTTCAGCCAATTGCTGAATATGTGATGCAGGAAAGCTTCTCTCTCCTATATGTGAAGAGGTAACATGGTCCTTCCCTGCATCCCTCCTGTGAGCATGCAAGCAGGTCACACTAGGGCAACAAGTAGTATTTGGGACAGGCTTGTCACCTCCCAGGGCCTGAGCCAGTTTGCCTGGCAGCTCCTCCTCCTGAACACACGCAGGGATGTTTTTGTACAGAAGGCTGCTGATCATGCAGGGCTGTGCCATGCTACTGGCACAGAGAAACAGAGCCGAGTCCTCCAGCTCCAAGGAGCTCAGGTTGAGCTCAGAGCGATAGTCCCGGAACTGCTGTGCTGAGAAGCGGGCAGGGACGTTTCCTTTTTCTCTCTGTTCCCCATCATAATACTGAAAGAGGAACTGGAGGCCCTGGCCCAGGCTCTGTTGATACCAGAACACAGAGAGGTGTCCAGAGAGAGGGGAGCATCTCAGGGTCCCTCGCTGTCCTTTTGCTTTGATCAGATGTTTTGGGGTTTGCATGACTTCAGCATCCACGAGACCTGTGAGTTAGGAGAAAGAAGCTCAAGACAGAGCAGAGGAAGGAGCTTCCTGCCACAGCCCTTCTAGGCTGATTTGTATTTCAGGGATGATAAACACAGATCCCAGGCTGTGCCCACGGCTCACCTGCTCTCAGTAGACAAAGGGCCACACAGCACAGAAGCCTGGAGCCCATGGTAGCTGGTAGCGTCAGGAACCCAAGATCTCCATGGAGAGAGCACTGCAAGGTTCCGAGGCTCTAGTCTCCCTCAGGGGAGCATGTGTCATGCTCTGACATCACCCCCTCGTGGTCACCTGGCCCATGGTAGCCAATGGTAGACCCAGGCTGGGCCCCATGTGCCCTTCACGCCCAGCAACCTCCCTCAGCTGAAGGTGGGTCAGGTTGCACACCCTGCTCAGGTCCAGTAACTTGCAGGGAGATTCCACCTCTGCTGCCCTGCCCCTGGCCTGACACTCACCCAGTGCCCTTGCCTCTCAGGTCCTGGGCCTTCAAATGACCACTCTGGAGTGAGAAACATCATTCTTTGTACACCTTGATCTCCATGACAGCCCTTCTCCATCCTGGACAGTGATTAATCTGTTTCGAAGTCCGAGTGTCTAGGACCCACTCAGCAAACTTAAACCACCTCCCTCATCCAAACAGGAAGTCAAGCACTCCCTCCAGCCCTTCTCTCCGAGGCTCCCACTCAACTCTCCCAGGGTTCCCTGCAGCACTGTGGAGCCACAGCGCCCCCAAGTGGCCCACAGTGTCAAGGAGTCTCAGCTCTGAACTCATGTGCTCGAGATTGACTCAGGAACAGACATCCACAATTCCTCATCTCACCTCACATGCACCCGTTTTCCTGCCGTCTCAGGACGGACAAATTAGGGTTGAAGATCAGATCCACCTAGAGGATGTCAAGGTCTGTGGAGGCCAAAAAAAAAAAAATCATGAATCAACAATGAAACAAATGTTACCCCACTGCAATTAGTATGCTAAGAAAAAAAAAAAAAAAAAAGGAAGGCCAGAGTAATACCTGCCATATTTTATTTTTTCATTTTGAAACAGGGCCTCTCTAAGTTGCTGAGGACTTTGTTGAGTTGCTGAAGCCTGCTATGAGCCTGTGATCCTCCCCTCCCAGTCTTTCATCAACAATCTTTTACTGTGTTCTCTCTCTTGAAACTGCCCCAAATCACAATTTCTTCTCCTTCCATTACAGACATCTAACCTCTCTGATTTTGCAATCTATGCTACAATATTATCACACAAACTTGACCTCAAAATGTAATTTTCTGCCCACAAAAGCAAGAGCTGGCTATTCTATAGCAATCTCCTCCTCTGCCCCTATGGCATCCAGCGTCTGGCAAAGAAGATGGTTTTGTAGTAATCGTACTGAAGTAGCATGTCCTCTGCAAAGAGGCATGAATGGCAGGAAAGCCCAAGGCCACACTGCACTTCACAGGACCTGGGACCATTTTTCATTCTTGCTCTCTCCCTAGAACCACACAGATATGTCAGGTTGAAGGTTGCTCATGAAAATCCCTCATCTCCTTCCTAGAAGGCCTGGCTCCTCTTAAAAATGGAAGCAATGTTTTAATAAATAGGAAAAAAACAACTCAAGCCAGGAACAGTTCACCCACACCTTTAATCCCAGTATCCAGGAGACTAAGAGGAGATTGCAAGTTCAAGGCTAATATCAGCAACTTAGTAAGATCCTGTTTCAAAAGTAAAAATTCAAAAAGGGCTAGGGTATACCTCAGTATAAGGTCCCCTGTGTTCAATCCCTAGTATCACAAAAAAGTCATTAAATAAATGCTAAATAAATAAACAAAATTAAAGAGGAAAGAGGTTCTACATAGTTTCAGTGTGTCACTCCTGTGGCACATTTGTCCCATCCTTGGGTCCACAGCCACATTCTCTGGAGAACATTCCTGAACATAATGAATCATAATGAATGGCCCCAAATATCCCTATTACCATTTACTATTCTGGTCACAAGAGTTGACTTTTTATCTCTACCAGAAGCACCTCCACTCTGCCTGCACATCTCTCCTTCCTAGGGCAGGAAGGGCTGCCGAGAGCCTGAGAAGACAGAGGCTATGGAGTTCCTGCACAGGAAGGAAATATCTCTGCAGGGCTGCAGCTGCGTTGCTGGCACCGAGCAATACAGGGCCAAATCCCCCCACTGCACAGACTGGATTCTCAGAGTAGAGACAAATCCTTCAGGCATCTCAGCTGAGAATCAGTCCTTGAAAAAGTCAGCCTTCTCAGAAGGAGCCGCAAGGCCAGACCCTAGTTACTCTGCATTGCACAGCCTAGGCTAAATAGTGCTGGGAGGGGCCCTCTGCTAACAGGAGTTTCAGGATAGCCAGGCTGGGTGCAAGACCTGAATAGAACAAGGCCACACTCCAAGGGCCATGAATTTGATAACTTAAAATGTTGGAAATAAAGAGACATAGAGGGAAAATAAGCTTGCAAATGCCAGTGTGGAGGGACAATCCAGTGAGGATTTGAGACCCGAAACCACCAGACATTTCACACCAATGGAAGGAGCATGGGCTTAGTAATGTCCAAGCTGATTGGGTGGGGCAGAGAGGGCCAGGTTTGCTGTCCATAGGGTACAGAGAGAGTGTCTATGCATAGGTAGGGCTCTGATCAGGACTTGGGTTCAGGGTTAAAGAGGAAAAGAATAGAAATTCAAGACTAGACAAGCTGGAATAGAGAATAACAGTGAAGACAGAGTATTGCTTATATCTCAGCCCATTTCCTACAGGTTGGGTCTCCCACTGTCCTTTGCAGCTGGCTCCAGCCCTGGGACCCTTTTGCAAGTCCCTTACCTATTTGTTAAGCTCAGTGCTCCCTAGCCTGGGTGACAACAGTACTCACCATTAGAGGTGACTAGCATCCTGAGAAGAAAGGGCTGGGCAGTGGTGGGACCTGAAGTGTACAGAGCAGGACATCTGACTGGACCCTGTCTCACCCTCTGGCCCTGGGCAGCATGTGTCCACGGTGGCATGGGTGTTTGTCTAGAGGACCCTGGAACTCTTAAACCAAACAGTCCACTTCACAGCAGGCTTTTTTTATATCAAGATAAGAAGGCATCAACATTACTAGATCCAAATATATATATATATTTATCAGTTGACAGAGCAGACTCATGTGAATGATAGAATCCCCACAAGCTAAACATGTATTGTGTAAAGAGTGGTCCTTGAGGTGAATTGTGGTTTGTGGTTTCTGTGTAGGGTTCTACAAGCAAGATTCAAGGGAGTCCTCTGCTGCACCCACAGCCACCCTGGCTGGACCCATAGGTTTGTGCACAGAGACAAGGTGACTCTTCAGGGCAGTGTCTTTGCTACTGGTCCAGAAATAGACAGCTGAGTCATCAGGCTGCAGGGCGGCCAGGTGGAGGAATAGGTGAAAGTGTATTCAGGGAAGTGTATTCAGGGAAGAAGTGACTGGGCACGGTCTCATTTCTGACAAGTGTCTTAAAATAATAGAAAAACATGAGTTCCCGGACTCTTTTTGCTTTCTGCTTATATCAGTACGTAGCATCATGGCCTAAATGTTGGTCACGTTTCAAAGACTTCCTATTAGCTCTTCCCATGACCAGATGTCTTGGCGTCTGAGTAATTCTAGTGTCCACGTGGACTATGGAGGGAAAAGGACAAAATTCAGGCTAGGTCCAGGAGTTAGGTTCTTCTCACAGCTAAAAGAAAGAAGTTTGGAGTTCAAGGACAGCCTGTTTGTACTCAAGACTCACCTAACCCCAGGACACAGAGAATCACACAGCAGAGCTTCCTGCAGCCCATGGCTGTCAGGTCCCAGAGTAGCATCCTCTGGCTAGGGTTCCCTGGTTAGGGGGGCTGGGCTCCAGTCTCATGGCCCTGGTTGGTGCTTTTGCCCATGATGTCATTGTTTCTCCATCTCCAGGGGATACTTCTTCCTCCCCTGACACATCCTGTTTGGATTCTGATAGCTGACACATTTGCATTGACCAAGCTGGGATGACTGGAGTGAATGCAGAAAGAGCAGAGACCTCTTTTTTCTCTGCAGGGAGATTCCTCTGAGAGATACCTGTTCCTCTTAGCTCCTCTCCTCATTATGTAGCTTCTTTACATCTCATCTCTTCCAGGACCCCTCTGAGGACACACCATTCTAATCTGTTGTAGTCAGATTAGAATGTCCCCTGAATAACTCCTATATTGGTGTTTGGAGTTGACACAATTGAGTCATGAGGGTTGCAATCTCAACAATGTATAAATCCATTGTGGTAGGTTTCCTGGCAGCAGTAACCTAGGCTGGTGGGGTGTCTGGAGAAGGTGGGTCCTAGGGTATGGCCTTAGGGATTGTGCTTGCATCCTTGAATTCCTTTGCTTGCTTGTACACCGTGCATCAGGCTTCCGTGATGGGAGAGTAAAGCCTTGCTATCTCGCTCTGTCTTGCTTCCAGCCTCCACGATGTGAGAGCTGGGCTCTGCTTGCTTCCTCTCTCTGCTTCCCACACTGTTCCCTGGGATTCAAGACCCAGGCCTCACCTGGACTGAACTCATAACCTCCAAGAAACTGTGAAATGGAGATGTTTCATCTGAAATCTCAATTGAGCCCCTATTGATAACCGACAGAGGAAACACATAAAGTTACAGAGATTAGCTAGCTCCATAGTTTGTAAGAATCTGGGGAATCTGCTTCCCTGGGCAGAAAGCAAGCAAGAGATCAGGGAACAGGAGGCACTCCTCCCTCTGTTCAGTCTGCTTCAACACTAAATAGAAACATAGTCAAAGGTATTACAACCTAAAAAATATAAAAACTCACTTTCAGAGTTGGTATATTAAATGTTCAGAACACGACTCCTACCAAGAAGGAGAACGACTTCTTAGAATTTAAATGTTTCATGCTGGAAGGCATTTAGAGCTACCGAGACAGTAAGGACTGGAGGCATCGACATTTCAAATAGGAAAGATATATCTGGCAAACAACTTTTCATGGAAACCAATTTTACAAATTAATTACTGAATATCTGAAGTGAGGAAAGACTGAGTAAGGGAGGTGCTTAGAGGAGCACTCATCTCCTTTCTGGTCTGTAGGACAACACATAGGATCAGTGAGCATCCTGGTAAAGAGCCCAGGCCAAGGGCTGGGAGCAAGAGCAGAAGAGCAGAGAGTCACTGAAAAGATTCACAAAGGAACTTTGAGGGGATGAAGATAAATCAGACCTGGGTCATGGTGGTAATTGTACCACTCAATGTACTAAGATGCCCTGAATTTTATACTTGATGTGGGTAAATATTATGTCTTGTAAATGTCACTTCAGTAAAGCTGCTAAAATACTCCAGATGCTAAATTTAGAACTTAAATGTTTGCACACTTGGAGTAAGGGCGAGCAGGCTTCACAAAGGCTAAAACTGAGGTTTCTTTCAGCTCAATCATCAACTGAATTAAGGGGACCTGCCCCTGTTAAC
The DNA here is from genome assembly GCA_004027655.1 of Graphiurus murinus. Taxonomy (NCBI): domain Eukaryota; kingdom Metazoa; phylum Chordata; class Mammalia; order Rodentia; family Gliridae; genus Graphiurus; species Graphiurus murinus. The sequence goes on along the minus strand of PVLC010000999.1, from coordinate 52,534 downwards.
ATTTTTAGCAGAGACAAAATATTAATCTTTCTGGAAGAAGATTAAATGATTCAGATCTTCAACTTGTCTTTATAATTTTTCATTTACCATATCTAGCATTCAAATGAATTGAAAGCTCTTTCAATTCATAAGATGATCTAAAACCAGAGAAGAGAAGAGACAGAAGGAAGAGAGTGAAAAAATTCTCCTTTAAGGTTTAACTTATGCATACAAGTTAATAAATAATATGCCCATTTTGTTTTCTTTTACTTTCTTTGTTCTATTAAGGGAAACACATGCACATAAATTAGATAATATTATACATTCTGTGTGCATAATTTTAATGCTTTTATTTTGTCAAAAGTTTAACTATGATTGATGGATACAATCAACAACCTCAACCCAAAATAGCAAGCAAGTTCCAAGCAAGACTTAGTGAGACATGCTTGTAATCCTAGCTACCCCAGAGGAGCTTTTAAGTTCGTTGTTTCATGCAAAGAGGCACAGAAAAGGAATCTTTTTTTTTTTTCAGTTAAAAAGTATGAGGAAAATGGAATGCTATTTGAATGTATGTACTACAATTTCAGTTTTCTTAGGCAATAGACTCTCTGGTAGTCTAAGGAAGGACCTACACAGAGGAGGAGGTGACACACAGTGCTATTTATAGGACACCTCTGCTTATGGTCCTAATGAGGTCAGGAATTGCTACAGAGGTAGTATCAGCGATGGAAAAGGACTGAGGAAGGCAATATGAGATCTATTTGGAGGTACTTCAAGTCACTTGTTCCTGGAGTCTGAACAATGAAAGTGAAAAGGAATATCTGGGATGGATGAAGTGGTCATTGGAAGTGAACAGGTGAAGAAACTGAGAAGCAAACAGATTGTGGAGATGTTGAAAGGAAGCTGAGAGTTTTGAGGTAGAAGAGAAAGAAATGTGAGGAAGCTGTAATGAGTAGCAAAGGGGGAAGGTAACTACCATTGAACATTTGCTCCAAAACTTTCAGTTTATGTCAACAAGTGAAAATTTACCACAATGTGTGATAATTTATTACAATCTGTTGTTGCCATGCCTAGGAACAGACAGAACACCCAACCCATATGGTTCCTGAGATAAAGGGGCAGCCGGGAACAACTGCTGAGAGCTGCTGGGAGATGGACAGAGAAGAGGAAGCACCAGTTTTTCTGCACCTGCAGAGGGTGGTTCCCCAGCACTGTGGCTGAGCTGCTGGCACAGAGACACAGGGCTGAGTCCCCCGGCTCTGTGGTCTGGATCTTCAGAGTGGAGAAAAAGGCTTCAGGCATCACAGCTGAGAACCCATCTTTGGGCATCCCTGCATCATCTATAACATCCTGGTTATTAAAGTAAATCAGCACCTGTGGTCCCTGCCCCACAGTCTGTCTGTACCAGAAAATGGCAGCGTGGTCTGAAATGGGCTCGCATCTCAGAGTTACTGCTTGTCCCTCCTCTGTCACTTTGTGCTTGGGTGTCTGGGTGACTCCAGCATCTGCAGGCTCTAAAAAGAAACAGAATTTGGGAACAGAATATAATTGCAATCATAACTTGCAATTCACCCAAATTCAGCTTTTTAAAAAATTATTTCTTGGTCTCACCTACTCCCAGGACACAAAGGATTAGGCAGCAGAGGAGCCTGGTGGGCATGGCAGGGTGGGGCAGGAGGAGGTTTTGCCCATAGGAGGCTCTTGTGAGCATGAGCTAGGGGTAAGAATTCCAGGACCTCTTGTATTCCCATGGTGGAGAGGGGCCTGAGGTTGACATCACGGCCTCTGTCACTGCACATGGGACCTCCTTCCAAAGGGGAACACTGGTCTTCAAAAGACTGACTGAGATGTCCTATAATTGCTGAGATGTGCTCAGCTCATTCAGGGGCCCCAAGCACCTCCATCGGCTCTCGTTTCTCAGAACCCTTTGGCTCCGTGACCACGGCATGCTACATCTCCGGCGGCTCCCCACCCCATCCATGAAGGATCACATGTCAAACTGACGCTGGAGATGTCCACTTGGATGTACCACAGTACCCCGCACCCCCATTCTTGGCATTGATAAACGGCTTTCTAACTTTTAAAAACTCCATTATTCCTCTCACTCAAGAACTCTATCTGACAGACAGAATCAGTATAACTCATTGTTCAGTTAGAGCTTCGCTCCTGGCCCATACACTTAGTCACCATGAAGAAGATAAAGTAGATGGCTAGGAACTGATGGGACTCCGAGGGTTTTATTATTACTGAAGGGGAGACCCTGATATTCTTGTTCCACATGGTCCCCCCAGCCAAGAGCACAGTTCAGGCTCTGAATTCCGTTAGACCTTCGGCCACCGATGTGGATGGAACAGGGAGAAATGAGGGCTTTACTTTTCCTTCAAGCACCTCACGAAAGCACTGCAAAATTAAATCTAAACTCCTTCTTACTTCCAGCTATGGTTTGGCAACCAGTAGCCTAAAACTAACAGTTTCTCTTTGGGGGATAATAGTAAAAATATGGCCTGATTCTTAGGGTATAGATCGTACTATGATTTCTCTTGGTAGAGAAGATAGAATGTTTGTTGCTGGTCCAGAGAAATTCCTGCAAACTCCAACCTGGGGAGTTTGTAAGGAATCCCTGACACCCATTTCCTTCATTGTTTTCTACCCAAGACTTCCAAAGTTGGTACCTTTTCCTGTTCTGTTTGTCATGACACAAACCCATTTGTGTCTTGTAAGGAGAGAGCAGCAGGGGAGACTTTACTCAGGATGGCAGGGGCTGAAGGGAGAAGGGCACACACACAGGATTTTTGCAACTGTAGTGGGTGATTCAGTAGCACTGTGGCTAAGTTGCTGGCCAAATCCCCGAGTTCTGTGGTTTGCATCTTCAGCATGGAGAAGGAGGCCTCAGGCATGGAAGCTGAGAACCCAGCCTTGGGCACTGCCCCTTCTTCTTTAATAGAAGTGCTGTGGAAGCAAATATATACCTTCTATAACAGATCTGCTACAAAGCAAATCTGGTGAAAGAGGCAGAAGCCAGAGGCAAATACAAGTGAGAGGCAGATACAAAATCATGGGGAAAGAAGTTGACATAAGGGCAAGAGAAGCCAGGAAAAAAATTCTTGTCTCTGCTCAGACTTCACCTGCTTTCATGGACACTCGGGAGCCTGGAGGAATGGCAAGGTCAGGGGTAGATTGTCCATCTTCCTACTGAGCCCAACAGTCCCTGGAAAGATGACTCTGCCATTCACACGTGCCTGATGACTGGACTTGCTGGTGGTGTCTTTGCCATGGTGAGCTCCCTAAGCCCATGGTCCCCTGACCTGGTCCAGAGCAACATCTCCATTCCTCCTGCTCTGCCCTCTATGTTCGGCACGGCTGGCAGCGATGGCTGGTTTCAGGTCAGCCTCTCTAAGGCTCTTCTAACAAACTGCTGCTGTACTTTTCCCAGACACAAACAGTGGAAGCTGCACCATCCAACCTCCCCATCTTAGGCAAACTCAGAGATGTACCCACTGCAAGCCCATCTGCCGCTCAGAACTAAGTTCAAACTCAATTCAGAGAAAAACCGCACTCCACAACAAGGCAGGAAGGAGGCTCGTTTTCTAATTCCTTCATTCTCAGCTGTCATTCAAGACACCTGCCATTCAATTCCTTGAATCTAAGCCTGAGGTCAGGGTTCCCCTAAACATCTTTCTCCAGGGAGTGTGCAGGGTATATTCATGACAGTGAAGCCATAGTGCCGCCTACTGGCCATTTGAGAAACAGCACAAATGGGATGTCTTGTCAGGACACAGGGGAGTTGTGGTTGATTTATTTAGTACAGAGGATAAGAAATGTTATGATTTCTTGGTGTTAGAGAGTCAATAAATAGTATTGATGATTTTATGGCCTAACATGGAACTACCTGAGAGACAGGCACTAGAGTTAGACCGGTAGAGATAAGATCATTTTAATATTGTTGAAGCATAAGGCTTAGATATGAGATCACATGGACTGCCTAACACTATGCTGAATTAGAATTTAACCTCTTCTCCCTCCCTTTCAAACTTCAGGCCAACCCTGTATTGAAAGGAAAGCTCTTCCTTTTCTCCAGGTAGACAGGAAGAAAGTGAGAAGATTAAACAGAATAAATTATGGAAGAGACTAACCTAAGGATTTGTTTGCTTCAAATAGAGAATATTGGGCCAGGAATATAAAGATTCCAAGTACAGTATACATCAGGGAAGTCCTCCCCAAAAGGGAATTTGGAGCAAAGTGTTGTCCCAGGATGTTGGGTATAGGAGGGAAAAGACAGACAACCACTTATCAAACACCCACTGCCTCTTGAATGTATTTATAAAACCCAGCAGTCAGGTATAGTAACAGTGCAGAAATTCACCTGATTCCATGTTTATTCTGTTCTCTCTGACCAAGTCTGAGCTTTCATTCCCTATTCTATTTCCCATCTTGTCACGTGGTGCAACCCAGCATAACAAATCATACAGTAAATATAAATAATAACATAAAAGTAGTTCAATAATAAAATGCCGAGAAAAGATGCCCAATTTAATTATAATTCTCTTTTAAGTTTATTTAAAAATTTTTATGGTTGAAATCAACATTTAAGTGTAACAGCTCTATGCATTTATGATAAACATCAAAGATCTTGTAGACTAAGAATCTGATATAATCCAAAGGAGATTATGATTCCAAATAAATTATTTTAATCTTAATATCATTAATTACACATGAGGGCACAAAATGCTTCTGTTGTTATCAAAATAGTTGGGTAAAATAACAGCAAAAACAAAATGAAAACATCAGTTAGTTAATTTCCAAAGGAATGTTTAGATACGAAGAGGAATGGTTTCCAGGATATCCATTGATGTACACATTTTTAAAGGTGAAAAGGCTCTGAAAATAAAAAAAATAAAAGCTAAAATCATCATGAGGATCATCATCATTATCATCATCATATTTAACAATATCATTATTAAAATATTTCCCAAGAAACAGGAAACATCTTCCAAAAACAGACTATGTGGGAATTTGTTGCAGAAAACCTCCAGTGTAAAGGGAGAGAGGAATCTAGACAGTGAGTTGTCACCAAGGATAACATTCACATCATTAAGATGGTGACAGCTACAGAGGGAGAGCCTGATGCTTCTTACTGACATATAAGCACCATCTGGATTACTGTTTGCTGTGTGTGTTTTGTGATTGCATAGTTCTAGAAGAGAACAGCCACCTCTAGACTCAGAACCAAGTCTGTATTAAGTCATTTTCAGTTTTGGTTTCTTGAGTTGCCACCAAAAAGGCCTCAAATCCCCAAGATGTTATCATTTTTGAATAGCATTTGTAGCCTACATGTTTTAAGAATGAATTCATGTTCTCTATTAACATGATTTATAAACTGTACTTACTATATTGGCAATCCTACTCTATTCCTAGAATGATGAGGAGTGAGGTGAGATCCCTCCAGGGCTGCTGTGAGCTGTGCAGAGGGAACCACGGGGTTTTGTGCACAGCAAGAAAGTGTCCCTGCACTGCTGTGGCTAAGCTGCTGGCACAGAGATACACAGCAGAGTCCCCCAGCTGCACAGGCTGGATCTTCAGAGTGGAGTCTGCTCCTTTGGGCCTCTCTACAGAAAATCGATCCTTAGGCAACTGAGAATCATCCAAAGCTTTCTCATTCTGAAAATGAATCAGATGCTCTGGGCCTTGTCCTGGGGTCTGCTGGTACCAGATAAGGGTATTGTGGTCAGAAATAGGATCACACCAAAAAGTCACAACTTGTCCTTTCACTGCAATCTGATATCTGGGAGACTGGGTGACTCCAGCTCCTGTGACTCCTGTGGGGGAAAGCAGAGTTTCAGAATGGAATGATTGGAATATTCCCTAGGAGATGCCATGTGGGGATCTCGATGTCCTGAGGACTCACCTGCTCCCAGGAGAGAGAGGACCACCCAGCAGAGGAGCCTGGTGCCCATGGCAGTTTGGGCAGAATGGAGGTTCACCAGGGCAGGGTGCTTGTGAGCAGCGGAAGAGGAGGAGGAGGGGCTTCCCTTGTCCTCACAATGACACCACTGTCTCACAGATGCCCATGGGCTTAGAAACCAATAGTGATACATTACAGCAGAAATAGAGACTGGTTTAGCAAATCCATGGACTGTGTGTAAGTTACCCTTGTGTTCTCACAGATCTAGGGCTTCAGTCATCAGATTTCCCTCCACAGCTCCAGGTTCATCTGCTAAGGCACTGCTGGATTTTTCTAACTGCATGTGGCAAAGACAACTCAAGTTTATGCCAATGACTGACCCCTTTGTCTCACCCGTAATTGTCCTTCTCTTTGGGAATTTCTCTTCTACTAGTTCTCTGTTCTCCCACTGACAAAGTTGGAGCTAGAGAAAGTGGCACAGCTTAGTTCTACCAGCACATCAAGGTACCCGATGTTCTCCAAGTGTGAAATGATGTCTTGAACACAGAATCAGAGGGTGAGAGGGTTCCATTCGATGCCCAGTGCCTGATTCCCTTTCTCCTCACCATCCTTCAGGATGCACTGTGTCCAAGAACCTTCATCATGGTGCTGTTTGCACTTCCTGGTCACCACTGTAATGAATGTTAACTCTGGTATGTCACTTAAGGAAGGTGAAATGCCTGCTTATCCATGCAATGATTCCTCTTGATATTGGAGCAATAAATGCAAGATTGAACAAAGCTTCCATAACCTTAACTTAAAATTCTAACATAACTCACAACTGAACTGCTGGGGTTAGCCTTTAATATTTTTTTCCTCATGGGAAAATATTGAGGACAAATACATTTCTAATTGCCCAAGTGGTTGGGTAGAATATGTTGAGGGATTTGAAAAGCCCTTAAAAGTTGGAATGAGATGACACAATAGGAACCTCTGTGTTCAGAGATGTGAGAATAGTAAATCCTTGGATCAGAGGTATTCTGCAAAGTTTTCAAAATCCAAGGGTTACAGAATAGGCCAATGTTGCCTAGTGAAGAACTGTTCAAGCAGAATTATCAGAATCATCTGTTTCCTTGATGTGATCTCCATGCCTGTGGTGGAAAAGCTGCTTGGATGAGGCCAACTTATGGTGACCCCAATGCATAACATCATGATGGAAAGTTTCTTTAAATCAAGGGGTCACTGTTTGTGCCTTCCTTCTGAATAGGAGTCTGCATGAGAACAGCATTTAGAGGGTTTAGTGTCCTAAAGACCCATCACCTCAAATCATCCACTGTTCTTTAAATTGCCTATATCAGCCCTACCCTCTCCCCTATGAAGAGGCATATCCACTTCTAGGTCTCCCTGGGAATTCTCTGTCTATTCATGCATGTAATAGGTTTGTAGCCTTTTATCCAGTTAACCTGCCTGTTGTTAGTTTATTTCATAGAATCAATTGTTCATCCCTGAGAGGGTGGATGGATAGTCTCTCTCCCTCACCTTTCATAGTTGAGAAGAAAATATTTGTGTATATATACAAATATTAAAGTATATATTAAGTATATATATATACATATATATATGTATATATATATATACTTCTTTAAAAAGTTATAATAAAATACTATCCTCAAAAGGACAACAATAAACCCTAACAGCCAATTCTCCAGTGATCAGATGAGTGAAGAGTGATCCTAGGTTGAAGGTCATAGAGAGGGATGAAGATGAGACTGAAGCCCACAGGGGTGAGAAGGTGATGATGATTTGAGACAATTTAAAGAATTGTCATAAATCTCAAGTAATGGTACAAACAGAAAGAGAGGGCTGCAGAGGAGAGACCCAGCAAGCTGGGCAGATTAGGTGTTCTGCAGTCAGGCTGAGTTTTGTGTTCTGAGTGAGTTCCTGCTCAGATTGGCCTGGGCAGGACCCCAACTCTGAGCATCATGTTGCCCACACTGCAAGGTCTCAGGCTGGCAAGGGCTCTGTGCCTCTTATGGAGGCCGGGACTTCCTGGGTGGGGCCAGGGTTCCTGAGCACAGGCTATCACAACCTTCCTAGTTGTACTTTCTGTGCGGAGAAGAGGCGGCCCTGCAGCGCTGTGAGTCACTGCTGGCGCAGAGGTACACAGATGTCTGGGCAGGGGTGGCTGACTCCAGAGTGAGGGGGAAGTCCTCTGTGTTTGATCTGGAGACACTGTACCCATCGGAGATTTCTCCTTTGTCAATGCTGCCGATGCCATAGGAGTAATAGACCAGCTTCAGCCCTTCTCCCCGGTCCTGTCGGTACCAGTACATGTAATCATGGTTGTAAGTCTGATTGCAGGTCAACGTCACCTTTTCTCCTGTCCCTGTGACCTTGTGTTGTGGGCTCTGGGTGATTCTAGCCGCTTCTGTGTTTCCTGCAATAAAGAATGAGAGTAATGCCACCTAAAATAATGGCTCGTGTTGAGGATCTGGGGATTCCAGAGAAGGAAGACCACCTATGACCCCCACTCACCTACCCACAGGAACATGAAGGCCATGTAGAAAGTCAGCTTGGTGCCCATTTCAGGGCCAGGAGAGAATCTGGTGTGTTTCAGCCCTGTTTAAGGAGAAAGAGAACTTGCGCTCTCAGTGGCTCAGTGATGTCACTGTCCCCAACAAGCGCTTGAACTGCACAGCTAACCAACCCCATCCCTTCCTACAGGAACAAGTCAATGTTCAATTAACTAGACAGCTTTATGGTATACACATTATTTTATAGTATGCATACAAAATTTAACAGCTAAAAATGGAAATAATTTGTACTTGGATTTTATTTTTATTTGCTTTGTTTTTAATTATAAGTGCATGTGCACTTTCCCTAATTTTTGTAAGGAAATTTGTTCTCCAAGGCATGTTTTATTCCCATTATGATGTCACCCCTTACTTACACAATGTTTTAATTTTCCCCAATATTTCTGTAGTCTAAGGGGCATCCTTATGGCAGCAATGGTGCATTCTATGGCTTCTCTGCTCCTAAGTCGTCTCCAAGTACCTTTTCCTAGTTTTTCTCTTTGCCTACACTCTGGATTACTGGATGTCAGCCTGAGGTGCTCTCCTCCCTTACAAGAACCACGTGCCATTCAGAGAGGTTAGAAAGCATCATTGTCAGGGTCAGTAAAAGGCGAAGAATTGTTTAATGCCATCTCACACCAGTCCAGCAGACAGAAGCCCTTCCCTCCAGTCTCAGGCCTCACTGTGTCCTCATGAACAGAGTCATGAATTCTACCTTATGTTTTGGTAAGGCCTTGGATCTTGGACCACCTAAATCCTGGTGACTGTGCCACTTGTCAAAAGAAAAGAAGCCTCGTGGGTGATGTGGGGGAGATATTTGCCAAGAAATACACTTGTCTACTGCCTCCAAGACCCAGAGGGATGCTCAGTATTCATTTAGAAGATCTTTCCCTGCCAAATAGGAATCATAAATTTGCTATCCTCCAAAACTTATATGTTATTTCTTATATAGGTCATATCTCAATGTGAGGCCTCTTTCTTCTGACTGTGTATCTTGGATAAATTCTTGATGGATACTTTCTACAATCATGCTAGTAAAAAAAAAGATACAGAATCAGAAGTAGAGATAAAAAGGTCAGCCTACCACCCACACATGGAGGTTGTGGCTGGTGCAGGTCTACTTCCAGAAGGGCTTTCCCATCCATGCCCAGAGCTCAATTGCTCCCAGGAAAAAAGCCGCCAACCAATGAGCCCACTGCCCCATGGGTGGCTCAGGAAAAGAAAGAGGAGTTTACCAGCTCAGGACTTCGTTTTTTTATGTGTGGGACATGTAGAACTCCATGACTTTCAGAATAATTTCCAAAATAAGGTATGATTTACTCCTACAGTTAGTCTTCCAAAAAATATGCCAATTTCTCTGAGGAGATAAGCTTCTTCCAGAAATGTCACCTTTTCAGTAACATTTTAGTTTAATATTAAATAACAAGTTTTCTATTATTGAAAATATATTCTCCATCTTAGAACTATGACAGAAGAAACATCCTCTGAGTTATTATTATATATCCTGGACATTGATAATAAGCCACAGAAACCACTTCTCATAACATGACTTCCCACTCCTGCCCAGCTGCTCTTGAAATGCAAGACAGTGGTCTTCATCATGTAAGTGTTCAAAATCGGAAACATTATTAAAGTTTAGGAGAACTTTGATTTTGGAGACCTAGAGATTTAGGTTCTAATATTGGCTTTGACACTTATAAAAGTGAAATACTGGGAAAGTCCATGAGCTACAGCTTCCTCTATGAAGTGACCTATTGAGATCATCATTATCAACAAAGTGAAAACACAAAAGTCTCTTCTTGTGTTAAACATAATATATGCTCATCCTGTAGCATAGAGTAGGGGGTCCTGCCACTTCCCAGGAATTGGAAGGAGCTGGCAGAGATGTGAGAACATCTGGGGTCAGTCACTAAGGACTGAGTGTTGAGGAGCACTCTGGCTGAGCTCAGCAGGGCAGAAAGGACTAGCAAAGAACCAGAAGCATCTATGGGGCCTGGCTAAGGCTGTGTGGCAGCCCTCACCCCACTCCCTGTTACATCCTCAGCTGGGACAGGAAGGTTTGGGTACAGAAAGCCACCGACTGTGCAGGGCTGTGCCAAGCTGCTGGCACAGAGGAACAGGGCCGAGTCCTCCAGCTCCAGGGCGCTCAGGTGCAGCTCAGAGTGGTAGTCATCGAACTGCTGAGCTGAGAATCGATCAGGGATGCTTCCTTTTCCTCTCTCCATCTTTTCATAATACTCAATGAGGAACTGGGGGCCCTGACCTGGAGCCTGCTGATACCAGGACACACTTTTGTGTCCAAAGATAGGACTGCATTTCAGAGTGGACTTTCCTCCCTTGGCTTTGATTAGGTGTCTTGGGGACTGGACCACTCCAGCATTCTCTGACCCTGGGGAGGAATGAGATAGGAGTGAGCGCATAGCCCTAGAAGGATTTGATACTCCAGCAACTGTAAGGACTGTGGCTCCAGGGCTGTCCCTGTGCTCAGGACTCACCTGCTCCCAGGAGACAAAGCATCACCCAGCAGAGGAGCCTGGGGTCCCAGATAGAGCCAGGTAGGGCAGGAGTGGGCATCTCCCCTCTCAGGGCGCTGGTCTCCAGGGTGAGATAACTAGCGCTGGCCCCTCCCTTTTCTCTGTGTAGAGGGTTTGGATGTGACACCAATAATGTCATCATCCTGATGTCAGTGTCCCTGTAGGCTCTCTAGTTCTCCTGCACCCCTGGACCTGTTCAGCTCTTCTCCCCTTCTGTGTAGCCTCCTGTGGGCCAGGGGAGCTGGCTGTGCTGAGCAGGCTGGGCAAGGTGTCGGGTAGGCACACATCCCCACAGCTCCCTGACTTTCCTCTGTCGCTAATCCCCCCTGGGTGCTCCATCACTCCGTCTAACCCAGGCTGCTAGACAGGCTTGACTTCACACTGGGCTGCAATTCAGGCTCCCTGTCCTGAGACTCGCCTGAGCATGGGGAGATCATGGCTGCCAGCACTACCTCCAGTTCACCAGGTGATGTCCAGAATGCTGCACCAAGCCTAGACTCTCTTCCTGAATCCTCTCTTCAGAAAACTCTATGGGAGGCGGGGGTAGGGTAACTCTGTACCTGCAAGCCGCCTGCCCCCTAGTGGCCAATAATACAATCACTAATCTGTAGCTTCCTAGAGACTGCCCTGGGAAGCTATGAGCTTTCTATGGGGGCATCAGGATCTGCAGGACACAGCACAGGTCCCTTCCCTTTGATTTGAGAAAGGCATGAAGCACCTGCTCTTGAAAAAAATTAATAAAAATTCTAAATCTGAACAGTTAGTGCTATAGAAAGAGAGATGTCTGCTAGTTGTTAGATGCCAAATTCCTTTGAAATGGGTAGGACCTGGGTACAACACTGTTTTTATTTATTTATTTATTTATTCATTCATTCATTTATTGATTTATTTAAGAACTGGGGGCTAAACCCAGGGACATTCTACCTCTGAGCTATATCTCCAGCCCTATTTTATTCTTAATTTTTGGAACAGGGTCTGGCTACATTTCTGAGGCTGGCTTTGATGGACTCTCTCCATCTTTTCAACATACTCAACCAGGAACTGGGGACCTTGACCCAGAGCCTGCTGGTACCAGGACACGCTTCTGTGTTCAGAGACAGGTTTGCATTTCAGAGTGGACTTTCCTCCCTTTGCTTTGATTAGGTGGCTTGGGGACTGGACCACTCCTGCAGCCTCTAATCCTGGCGAGGAATGAGATGGGAGTGAACAACTATCCCAGGGAGGATTTAATACCCCAGCAACTGTAGTGACTGTGGCTCCGTGGGTTATCTTCTGAGTTCAGGACTTACCTGCTCCTAGGAGACAAAGGGTCACACAGCAGAGGAGCCTGGGGTCCCAGATAGAGTCAGGTGGGACAGGAGTGGGCATCTTCCCTCTCAGGGCGCTGGTCTCCAGCGTGAGAGAGCAGGCACTGGCTCCTCCCTTCTGTCTGTCTGGAGGGTTTGCCTGTGATATCAATGATGTCACTTTTCTGATGTCATTGTACCTGTAGACTCTGTAGGTCCTTCTGTATGTCTGGAGTGGGAATGGGGGGTGTTGACCCCTACAGTTCTCTGAATTTCCTCTGAGTCAGATGCACCTGTCCCTTTTCTTCCCATGAATGAGGGGTTTGGGGTCCCCCCTGGAGCTCGATTAATCTTGCCATCTCATGCAAGCTACTATACAGGCCTGGATTCATGCATGTCTAGAAAAACACACATGCTGATCAGAGGATGTGCCAAAACCGTGACTAAGACCATGCATAAAGACTGTGGTAGTCCTGTGCCAGCACTACTTCTGGTTCACCAGGTGATGTCTTGGATACTGGCACCAAGCCAAGACTTAACCTGAACCCCTTCTCCAGGAAGGGCTTATGGGAACTCATTCAGTGCAGTCACAGTGCCCTCTGGTGGCCAGCTCCATGAGGGGTGTCCTGGGAGGGTGTGGGCTTTCTCCATGAAGATCCGCAGGACACAGCACAGGGCCCCTGATTTGAGGTTTACCTTCTGCAGTCTCTCCTGTGGCTTATGGGAGTAAAGCAACCCCTCCCGCTAGAAATAAGGGAATAAAAATTCTAAATCTCAACAATTGGTGTAGAAAGAGAAATTCCTGACAGCTTTTAGATCCCAAATGCCTTTGGAACACAATAGGACCCGGTAAAGCATTCTCTTTAAACCAAAGAAATTCCTGGAGGTACTGAGGATGGACTTCTCTCAGTCAATACATTTTCTAAGCATCTGGAGAAATCAACCAACCCATCCCAAGGAGAGGAAATTGCTTACTTACTTATCTTCTTTCTTGGAACACCCTGTTCAACTCTTTTGGTTCTTTTTCTCATTGAATTATTAGTCTTATTTATGAGTGATTTCTAGATATGCTTTGTGTTATGAATGGTATATTCCCTTTTATATATTTATGAAAGTAATTTACAAATATGGTACACACACTTAATATTCTCTTTTGAGAACATTTTATTTTGATAAGGAACAATTTAATTTATGTGGATAGGACATTTTCTAACTGTCCAAGGAATCTTTGCCTAACCCATGGTCATGAAGAAAGTTTGCTGGGCTTTCTTCTAGAACATTTAGAGTTGCATTTATAGATCGTCCAGGACTTTGAAACACCACATACTAGTTTTTGTTTGATACAGGTTAGCACCTTCTTGTGCAAAGGGTCCTTTGGTTTTCTGATCCACACATTCTTTGTTCTGACTGTTCAACCTTTGCAAATGTAGTCCAAAAGCAGTCACATACAATATGTAAAGCATGAGTGTGGGGAGTTTGGCTTTGTTCCAATAATGCCTTATTGATACTAAAATTTGAAATTTATGTAATCTTCATAGGCTGCACAATACTTTTTTAAATATTTTTAAACAATTTAAAAATTTCAAATCACTGTTAGCTTCTGGGCCATATTGAAACAAGCAGAGAGCGAATTTGTTCCATGGGTGACAGTTTACTCGTGTCTGCCATATGGAATGAGATAAAGATGGCGGTACATTATTTCTCCATATTAATATACATCCTAATACTACTTGTTGGAAACTCTATATTATCATCATTTTGCTCCTTTTAGTGTTTTATCTACAGGTCACAATATGAATCTTTGACTTACAAAATTACCTGCAAAAATATTTACCATACGCTGTCAATCAATGCCCTTTATTAGGTGAAGGGAATTTTATATTACTGTGGATTTGCTTTTATTTTTTATCAGGAATGAACACTAGATTTTTATTAAGTGATTTTTGAGCATCTTATGTATGATCATATGGCTTTCTTGTCTTTCTTTTTTTGTTAATGTTAAACTAGTGCAATACTGAACTACAACCCACTTGGTCATCGTGTATCATTCTTTTCAGTTACTGTTGGACTCAATATGCTGTCATTTTAAAAAGATGACTGAATCTGTGTTCATTAGAGATATTCCTATCTATACTTTTTTGTTGTTATACCTCTGACTTTTGTATCAGAGTAGTACTGGCTTCAGAATCAATACGGTATTTTCCCCTATTCTTCATTTTTCCCTATAAGTACTCTTTAGTGGCCCCTACCAATTTTGATGAATTTTCACTTTTTTTTTCAGCTTAAAGCACTCTCTAATGCTCTCTTTAGCGTGTTATTTGCCCCAGGAGTTATCTATAAAATCATCATTTAATTTTGAAATGTTTGCAATTTTCTAGAGATATGTATGATATTAATTTTCCATGAAAAAGTCCTGCTGTGGTCAGAAAACACTCTTCTTTTCACGTGAGTGCTTCTAAATGCATGGCTGTCTACTTCATGGTCCATCCTGATGCATGGACAGTGTGCATTCATAGAGACCCCAATAGTGAGGTGAGGTTGATAGATAGTACTCTTCCTGCCTTCTATATCCTTGCTGATTTTTTGTTCTTGTCAACTTGTGGAATCAATGACTAAAAGAGGGTATTGAGACCTCTGACTATAATTGGGGATTCTGCTATTCTTCTTACAGCTCTGTTTTTGCTCCAGTATTTTGAAACTCTGGTTTCAGATGCATAAACAATTTTCATTGCTAAGCCCTCTTGAAAGACTGTCCCTTTGGGGATATGACTTTCTTTATCTCAGATGATATTCCCTGCTTTGAATTTTACTTGGATATATATGTAGTGATTCTATATATATTGTGATTAGTATTAGCATGGGGTAACTCTATATTTTTATATTTTGTTTTTCAGGTGTATCAAAATATTACACTGTAAACAAATATGTATGTATATATATATATTTGTGTGTATATATATGTATATATATAACACCCTATGAATATATGCAATGATAATGTTAGTTAAAATCATTAATATTTTGTAATAACATTAAAATTAAAAATGTAACTGCTAAGCTGGGAGTGGTGGTGCACGCTTGTAATCCCAGCATTTGGGAGGCTGAGACCGGAGGATCCAGGTTTGCGGCCAGCCTCAGCTACCTAATGAGGCCCTCCACAACTTAGTGAGACCTGGTTTCAAAATAAAGAGAATAAAAAATAGGACTGGGGGTATAACTCAAAGGTAGAACACCCCTGAGTTCAATCCCCAGTACTGCAAAAAAATAAAATAAAATGTAACTGTTAGCTCATTTGATTATTACACATTGTATATGTGTATCAAATTATAGCACTGTGCCTAGTAAGTATTTGAAATAAAGTATGACTGGGAAAAAAATCTATAGGTAATACTGGAATAAAAAATAGTGAAGAACTGAAATACACAGAAAGAAGAAATCCAGCTGGAACACTAATAAAGCCTCTGGTAAGAGTAAAATTATTGTAACTAGCTTGGAAACCTCCAAGAATTCTGCATGGTAGGTATAACTGCTCTCAGGTCTTCTGCAAATTACTTCCTTTTGCCACCTTCTCAATTGAGGTTAAATGCAACCTCGCGTGTTAATGATATCAAGATGAATTTGAGTTTCTATTTTGAAGAAAGTGACATTGGAGAAGAGAATTAAATACTTAATGACTGCAGGATTGCCAAACTAAATTAAAAACAGTGTATATGAATAGGTTAATGTGTATAATTATGAGTGAGAGTTGCTTCTGGATAATTGATTTTTGTAGCTACTCTTACTAAGGATCCCAAGGTTTCGAAGGCTAGTAGCTGCACATGGCCTTGGCATTGTTTTGTTCTAGCTGGACCACTCCTTGGAGGAGCCTAGGTCTGAGATACTGACACTCAACATAGGTTATTATAAAGGTGCTGAGATTTTATAGTTTTAAAAGAGAATATTTACTTGTCACTATCCCAGAGATTAAGTTCTGATGTTCAGTCCTAATTGTCAAATCTTGAATGTAGCTAAGAAAGATATAAGCCAAAGTCAGTATTATCTGTTCTACCAATTCAAAGGTTATGTCTTGACCTCCTACTGTGAGAAGAACCCTGAAGTTCCATATGAATTTAGCCCTGGATCAGGGGAGAAGCTGTCAACTCCTCTTTGCAGGGCTTCCGAGAAAAGGAGGGGGGACCACATGAAGTTTGTGAGCAAGACGGAGGGGCTGTTCACACTGTCCTCTGGAATTCATCACCTGGAGGTTTCACCAACACTTCAAACTGGAAGTCAGGGTGCTGACACCATCCTCCATGGGGTAGCCTTCTTTCTGAACCAGGCCCTGTGTCTGCCTGGCTCTGTACATGACTTGGGGAGGATGGGAATGGTATGAGTTGTAAATGAGAGCATTCTTACGTGTTTTTCCTGAAATGCTTGAATTCACAGTTCAGAGTGGCCAGGGATTAAGTATTTATTGCCTGTCACATTTTTTCAAGAGGTCTGTGTAAGGACAGTATCTGGGGACCCTGTGAGTATGGTGTTAAGTGGACCCATAGGTGGAGAAAGAAGGTACATGAAAGCTATTTGGATATTTAGGCACAGCAGTTGCTGGAACAGAGATTCCCCTAAGGGTTTCCATAGCCATTTGCTTCCAGGAGACAGAGGATATTTGAGCAGAGGCACATGGAATGTTAAGATTTCTAAGAGTGAAATTACCATTTTAACTTAGACCTTGCAGGGTTTCTCTGTGCCCAATTTCTCTATCTGGCCTTAGCATTGCCAGAGTAGAGATTCCTCTACGCATATCCAGGATACTTGGTCTTGAAGGACAAGAACCTGGGTTGCCTGGGGGGATGGAGCAGGTAGAGAGCATCTCGGAGTCCCAGGCTGGACGCTTTCCTCTCTTTGCACCTGGTGAGTAGGTGTATGCGTGATCCTGCTGTTCCTGATTATGGACTCTTTCAAGGTCTTTCCTGGGATGGTCCAGGTTTTAGTCTCCTCCCATCAGTTAGCTGAGCCCTGCAGTATCTCCTACACAGCAAGAGGTTCCTGGATAGGGTGAAACAAGTTGACTTCAAAGAAGAGTCCTATTCTTACAGTTTTCTAGTATTTCTCTGCATTTTTTTCTTTTTCTGCTTACATGTGCCTCTGAGCACAGGTATGATAATGGAGATAGGGAAGAGTGTGACGGCTTCCTAAACAGGGCCTATAGCAAGGCTTGGCCAGCTAAAGAAGGGACACGTGGCATTTCCCACTTTACATTATTTTATTCTGGAAATTTGCGTTTTGCTTCCACATTAAAAAATTCCCTAAGACCTGTGCACAGGAGAAGCAGATTGTGAGTCATCAGTGGTGGCTGAGAAAAGCAATACATCAGTCTAGCTCAGAGATAATTCATTAACTCTCAACAAATACCAGCAGCTGAGTCAAAGGAACTTAGGTTTATTATTTCTCATCTATAAGTAAAGAAAGCTTTAAGACAGAGTGCTTGCCCATTTCCCCTGCTTACCTAACACTTATTAACTCTCTTCTAGCTGCCTGAGCAAATAGGAAAGATTTATCTAATGCATAGAGTTTCTTCTCCACTATTAACCTTCACCCCTGCTCCTCTTCGCTGTTAAACTTTAAGCCTGCTTTCACACTAAAAGAATCTTCATTTACACTTTTGTATTTTGTAAACTTTTGCTGTTTTCCTAATCTTAGCAAACACTATGGGAAATCACTTTTCTAGTTAAAAATGTACCCACTCAACTTTAGGGGAAAAACAAGACTGTAAAAATTCCTGTTCTGTATACCTTGTTGTAAAGAGCATAAAAAGCAGTGATGAGATGAAATAAACAGATGCATCTTGAACATACATGGTGTGTGAGTGTACTCTCACCGACCTCATCCTCAATCCCCACCTAAGGAGGGACCCCAGACTCTGATGCTTTGAGGGTTGGCCCCCGGCAGAGGAGGGTGGAGATGTCAACTGGAGAGGGGTTGGGGAGGCCCATTCCCCAGGTGTCCATAGGTCCAAATTCGTGTCTTAACAGTGAGGATTTTTTGTTTAACAATTAACACTCAGTACAGGCTCAACGTATGCCTAACCCATGCCCTTGAATCAGGACCTAACAGTCTTTAGTTACCTGTCATTTTCCTAGGAAGCTCTCAGTCTCTAATCAAGCTGCCTGGTGTGATCATGCATCTCTTGGTTTTTAAGTCAGCTTCTTCCACAGGGCATGAAGGAAACTCAGGGTTCTACCCATGTATACATGGTCAAAAAAAAAAAAAAGCAATCAGACAGGGATTCTCCAAAGACTAATCAAATTTATTTGGGATTGGAAAAGCATGGCAATGGGAATACAAATGTCATAGACAAACTAGGGGTGTATTCAAGGAGAGTAAGAAAGGCAGGGATTTTTAAAGACAGAAAGGGAGAATATTAATAAGCCACTTGAATACAATGTTCATCGGCCTTGGAGATCAAGGGAAGTGTAGGCATCAGTTTCTTGGGGAAGGGGCTATTGCTAGGCAAGTGTTCTGTCCAGAGAATCTTGTCTGAATTGGTGCTGTCTTAGAGAGAGAAAAAGATAAAGATTGTCACAGCAATCTGTGCTTATGTGTGTGGAAGAAGAATCTCTTTGAAAGTACTAAGGAAGCAATTCATGACTCCCCAGCTTCAACTTCATCCGGGTCTGACAAAAACAACTTCATACAGCATGCAAGTATCTGAAATCTCCTTCACTACACCCTACTTCTTTGCTTACATTTCTCTTTACCTCAACTCATTTTTCTCTTTACAGTCCTTTCCTTTTCATGCTCAGTATCATGTCATAAGTGTCCAATGTATGGAGCAATCTTGATCCTATACTCCATAAGAAGGGGTCCACACATCAGACCAGGGTTGAATGCAGCTATGCTCCAGAACAGGTGACTCTTGATGTAGAATCAAGTCCTCTGTTGTAAGAATTGCCAGTAAGCCAGGTGAGTCCATTTTATCTCAGAGCACCAAAAGTAAAGGTGAGTCATTGCTACCATCTTTTGGGAAAAATCCAATTCCTCTGATATGCTGCAAGCCCTTCCCTGGAGTTTCTCATTCTGTTTTATGAGCCCATCCTGTACTTTTTAGTTTCTGAAGACACTAGAACAAGCTCAAGACCTTCTGCTAGTGTCTCTATTGAGCCAAGCTGCAAAGTTTGATTCCTTCTGGGTTCACCTCCATGGCTGCCTAATGATAGAAGGTTGGGTTTGTGGATGACAGAAGGCAAAGGAAAGTAGAAGCCACCCTTCTTAGTGCTCTGAGTCACACTTAGGATTATCTGCTCAGAGAGGATCCCAGAGTCTTCACTTGCGGAGTAGCTGCTTTATAAAAAGAGTTATACAGATAGGAATAAATAAAATAAAATAAAAATGTATATATCAGTATTCATTACAGAAATGTGAAGAAACTTATACAGATGCAATGGAGGGGCTAATTATAAGAAGACTGACCACTGAATACTGGTAGGAATGTGGATCTGGGGGACTTCCATTTCTTACTAAAACAAATCAGAATAGCCACCTTGGAGAACTGTTCAAGTATTTCTAATAAAATTGAACATGCATCTATATTATGAGTTAGTAATTCTCACTCATCAGTCTCGCCAATGAGCTTTTGGTTCTGATTTTCAGCTGATTAGTGATTTGACTTTTTTTTGCCAAGCGGGCTTTCTGTTCTTCTCCCCATTTGCAGGGTCCTGGTGAGTCAGTACATCTCTCTGGAGACTCACTGATAGCACAGGCTTTGCCCATTCTGTGAAGCCCAGCTATGGACCTTACAGGCTTAAAGATAATGGAACTCAAGTAAGAAAACTTTTTTTTGTGTGTGTGTGTGGTGCTGAGGATGGAACCCAGGGGCATTCTACCTCCGGGCTACATCCCCAGTCCTACTTTTTATTCTTTCTTTTGAAACAGGGTCTCACTAAGTTGCCGAGGCTCTCACTAAGCAGCTGAGGCTGGCTGCGAACCCGATCCTCTGGTCTCAGCTTCCCAAGTACTGGGATTATAAGTGTGCTCCACCATGCCTTACTCTGGTTGTGAACTTTTAATTGGAGATGCTAAGGATGTAAATGAGATGGAGAAAAATAAAATGATTGCACAATATTTTACTGTAATATTGCACAAGAAGTACATTGAGCTGCTCATGGATTTTAATTCGAGACAAAAGAATGTAAGAATGAAGTTCCTATCTTAATCTACCATCAGAAGACTCAACATACTGTTCTATACATATAGGTACTTGGTGAACACTTAGTGTGTTATCTTCTTTTAATAATTCTACTTGATTGTCTTCAGACCCAATGAATAGCTCATGCATCTACTAGCATTTCCTCCAAGTGCTTTGTTTACTTGTGTATTTTTAAATTTCTTATTGAGACATTATCTATAGGGGATTATTGCTTTGTATTCAGTGGAATTAAAGCCAAGGTCACTGTATGTAATATTTTTAAACATGGGGAATCACGGGCTACTCGGGGAGTTTAAAGCTGCTCAGGTACTTCATGCATTGTTCTTCCCGCATGGAAAGAAAATGAAATACACATTTCATGTTTGAATCTACTGTCCCTGTGCTTTATTAAATTATTAATATATTGTAAATTGAATGAACTAACATTAAATATTGTTTGCATTTACACAGGCATGCACACGCTCACACACAGGATGATGCACCTCAAGTAGCACTAAACTTCAGCCTGCACAACGCCTTGCTGGCTGAGCTATCACTACAGGGAATTCTAGGAAGGACTTCAGAAAGGCAGCTGTTGCTCTTGATTGAGACAAGGGCTTTGGAAGAAGAGGCCACCACAACTGTTTGGTTTCCTTTTTTTGTTCTGAGAGCAGATGGCCATGCCCTGCTGTGGATTCGCTGCATGCACAGAGGTACAGGGAGGTGTGGCTGGCGCTGGGGACTCCACAGTGAGGGAGACATGCTCCTTTTCATTTCGGGAGACTCTGTATCCTTCTGAGGCTTCTCCTTTACCGGATTTGCCCACATAACTTGAGTAATAGAGCAGCTTCATCCCATGTCCTGGAACATGTTGATAGCAGAACATTGAAAAATGGTTCATGCTCTGAGAACAGCCCAGAGTCACTTTTGTTCCTGTGTGTATAATGAAGTATCTGGGCATTTGGGTGATCCCAGCTTCCAAGGCATCTGTTGGAGAGGGAGGCATCAAGACTTAAGAAGTAGCAAGAATATGTAAAGGAAAAGCAAGAGTTTGAAGCAAGGGCTTTGCAAACCCATGACAAGATTTATCAACATCCCTAGAACTCACTTGTTCCCAGGAGACAAAAGGTCACACAGAAGAGTCTGGGGTTCATGCAGGTCAACATGAGAAGGGAGAAATCGCTGCTAAATGCTGTGACTCAGGACAGAGGCAAAGTACTGAGGCTCCTTGTTAATGAAATGATGGGTGGGGCTATGATGGGACTCCTCCCCACCCTGCAGATTCTCCTTGGTCCTGGTCCTTCCCACTGAGCTCAGGGAAGATCAGCCATTCCTCCCCAAAAGATAATTGATCAAGCAAGGACTGTAAGAATGGTGGTTGTAGCATGAATGCACTGTGTTTTCCTATATTCCTCTTAAGCAGTTGGTTCTCTCTCTGCACCTGCCCTGATATCAGTTATTCTGGCAACAGTCTTCAACTGTGGATCTCAATTTAGAGGAGCCTCTTACCTCTTGTTTAGCTGTAGGTAGCCCAATAATAACTGAATCTTCTTAACATGTGCCTAATGTTGAATCCAAGCCCAAGTTTTTCTTAACCCTTTCCCTTCCAGAGTGCTCTCACTCCTGAACTCTCCCTAGAGATCTCTGAGACCCCCATGGCCTTACAGTGCCATCTAGGGGCGAGTATGTGAGATTGCATCATTGTTTCCTATGTCATGTCCTGAGGCATGCTGGGAAATGTCTGCTTAAGTAGGGGTTGGGGGTAAGTCTAGAAGTAGTTAAGGAGCAATTTTTATGATGCATTTCCGTAAGCCCTCATCCTAACACTAATTCTAGCTCCAACTATTTTTTTTTCCAGTTACCATGCTTAATATCCTGCCCTCATTCTACTTCTATCACCTAAGTGACAGTTACATCTGAGACTTTTTCCCCTTACAAATATCTCCTGAAGACAGGGATAGAATGGGAAAGATGGAAAGAAATAATATTTACCACACTATTGGAAATAAAAACACAGGAATTAAAGTTGAGAAAAACAAATAATTAAATATTATTAAACTAAACTATTGGAAATGAAAACACAGGAATCAATGTTAAGGAAGAAAATAATATTACCTTAAAATCTTAGAAATGAAAACATAGTAACTGAAGTGTAAATTCTTTCTTCATTACTAAATAAAATATAAAATCAGTGACTCCAAATAACAAAATGACCCTCAACATTACCATAACAAATGAAAAAGTGGTATGCACAATCGAATCGTGCTTGATCAACAAATGACTCTTTCCTAAACCCATAGTAGGACCATCTCACACACAAAAGGACTCCTTAATTTTTTTGAACCCTGGACTGAGCATCTTGGAACTAAAATGTAAAAAGCACTATGGCCTAAGTCTTAACATCAAAGATTTGATCTACCATTGTTCAATTGAAAACAAGGAGAAAAGTGGTAATTTTACTTCATAGTTCTAAATTAGATTCAAAAGACTATTTTTTTTTTTGCTTTGAATTCATATGTACTTGAAAGTCTGATGTAGAAGATGACAGGTTGAAGGCCAGCCTCAGCAACTTAGCTAGATCCTGTTCAAAAATTAAAAGAATTGTTGGTATGGCTTGGAGGCAGAATGTCCTTGGGTTCAATTGCTAGTACCCTACTCCCCCCAAAAAAGAGCTTAATCAGGAGTTAATGATGCTTAGCCAAATTTCAGAAACATAAAAGCTCATGAAGGAAAAGATAGAATCAAGAGATATAGCCAAGTTACTGAGTAGAAGGAAGACTTTAGATACAGTCGTGAAAAGAAAAACCTAGAACAGACACATCCTGGTTGTTTCCAGAATTCACCTGGGAACACAGGTGGAGTCTGAAGAGGAGAAACCTGGAGAGCACAGCAGGACTGAGACAGGTGGGTGACCAGATTCCACACCCCAGGAGAAGCCACCCTGTGAGACATGCTGCTAGGTGAACTCCCTA
Source organism: Graphiurus murinus (assembly GCA_004027655.1). Lineage (NCBI taxonomy): Eukaryota > Metazoa > Chordata > Mammalia > Rodentia > Gliridae > Graphiurus > Graphiurus murinus. The sequence continues at coordinate 29,142 of PVLC010000999.1, read as the reverse complement.
GCCTGCAAACTGCATTTCCAGAATGGTTCTGGTTAGACTTGGTCAATGAGGCGATTGTGGGTAATTTAGGACATAGAAGTGAAACTGACCATTATACTTGGAAGATTGCCATGGTCAGGCAGTGAGGCACAGTGACAGACCCAGAGGTTGCAACAGACCAAGGGAGTCTTCTCCCCTCTGAACTCAGCCTTGTTTATCTTCCCAAATATTGACCTACACTGCCAACCAGGCTTCCCTGGTGTATTTGGTTTTGTTCCCACGGAGACGGCCCTACACTGAGGCAACAGCTTCTCTAGAAGCAGGTTTTCATGACATCAGCTGCTCCCATTCAGGCTCTACCAGGCATCTGGACAGCTCTCATTCCCTTTCCTATGCATCTCTGTCCTTAGCTCCACAGCACAAATCCAAGAAACCACACCCACACCATAGCCTTTACTCTGAGCTTGGCTATCTCCCTTCCAGACCTGCTCTTTCACATTGGTGGAGGCCTGATTCCCATGGTAAATCTCCTCCTCCTATAATATTTCCACTGACTCAGTTTCATTGATGGAACCTTAATAGAGTTATTGGTACCAGAATGGTTTCATGGAAAAAAAAATTAAGGATAGAATTCTGGAAGTGGCTTTCTGATCTGATTAGAGGTTTTGTGGAGAAAGCAGCTGAAAGAACAGACACCTGTTCTGATGCTACACACACACACACACACACACACACACACACACACACACACACAGAGCTTTGAGCCAGTTCTGGCAACCGAGGACAGAGACTGCCCATCAACTCCAAGACCCAGCTGAGCCCAGCAGTCAGCAGGATATGACTTCTCATACTTCATTCATGCCAGACCTCTGTCTGGGAAAGGGGGATCTGGGGTCCTTCTGATATGGGACCAATCATTCAGTCATCCACTCATCCCTCCTGCATGGATTGGGGTTCACCATGGCAGGCTTTGTTGTGGATGAGGAAAAAGCCACAGCCCCTGTCCTCATGGAGGTTAAAATCTAGTCAGCAAAAATAACAATTAGCCATGTATTTGGGAAATTCCACCTGTGGCACATTTTTTTTTCTAACTAACAGGCATGGGATACCGTAAGAGCTCAGAAGAGAGGAATAGACCTTGGCAGGGATATGAGGAAATAGGTCCCTCAGGTGGAGGATGGCTGAGATCTGAAGCCTGGACAGGCTGCTGCCTCTCCAAGAAGGACGGCATGATGCCCAAGCAGAGGAGACACATTTGAAGACTCTGGGACAAGAAGAACTGGGCTTGGGTGAGGAGCTGGCATGGAGGCTGGTGAAGAGAAAGGAGGGAAGTGGGTAGGGAAAAGAAAAACAGTGCCCTAGGGGGCAGCTGTCCATTTGGGAAAGGTGTGTAGAGCAGAGACCTCAGGCCACAGGACTGGGAAGGGGAGAAAGCCCAGAGAGAGATGGCAACGTGGTGCCTGGGAGAGCCAGGAATCCAGCTGGAGGCAAATCACAAACCACGTTCCATCCTGAAAGCTTTACACTCAAGACCATCATGAGAAAAGTCAGAGTTGAGGAAGCACAGTCCCCATCTGAAAAGGACAGCCCAGAATAATGGCCAGGGAGCATCAGAGAAGACATCTAAGTCAGGGTGAGGTCCAGACCTGGCTGGGATTGTCTGGAGAGGCTCCTTAGCACGGACTGAGGTTCTCAAGCCTGGGCTTTCTGGAGTCTCAATGTTCTCAGTACTGAGCACCCTGCCCAGGGAACCACCAAGTTCAGGGTGCAGTACCTCCCCTGCCTTTCTGTGCAGAGAAGAGGCAGCCCTGCAGCACTGTAGATTCACTGCTGGCGCAGAGGTACACAGATGTCTGGGCGATGGTGGCAGACTTCAGAGTGAGGGGGAAGTTCTCTTTCTTTGACCTAGAGACATTATACCCAACGGGGACTTCTCCTTTCTCGGTGTCGCCAACAATATTTGAGAAATGGATCAGCCTCAGCCCCAGCCCCGGGCACATGTTAGTGTCACCTGCTGTCCTATCTTCAGGATCTGGAATTGTGGAGTCTGAGTGATTCCAGCATTCACCTGACCTGTAGTGAAGGAGAAAAATAAACTGATTAGATAGTGCTAAGAACAGGCTTGGAGCTCAGACCCTGAAATCCCATGTGAGGTCCTTCCTTGGACACACCTGTCCCCAGGAGACAAAAGGCCACACAGCACACGAGGCTGAGGTTCATGGCAGGGCCCTGGCATAACAGGGCCCTTGTGTTGGAGAAGCAGGAAGGAGGCTCTCAGGGCATCATTGTGAGTCCTCCCTCTCCCTGCCTGCGCCCTAGAGTCTTCCTGTTATGAGGGGCCCCTCCCCTTCCCCAGAAGGTCAGATCTAGACAAATGTACAGGCAAATGCCTCAGAACGCCATTTAGACACTTGTCTAAATTGACACAAGTCTTACAGGCTTTCCTTAAGCATTTAGAAAACTAGCATGTAGTTCTATGTATATTTTATTCCCATATTTATAGAATCCCTCATTGATACACTGGGTTTAGCTATCTGAATATTTCTTTTGCTTCATCAAAACTACTCTGCAGCACTAGAAGCGGTAGCATTGATGATGAAGAACATGAAGAGATATGCATTGCAGAGGAACATGAGGGACTGTGTCTTTTAATAGGGTCGGAGGTCACATGGTTATGTATTTATATATTGCTGAAAAAGCACTAGTCTGTTCATTCAAACTGTGTAAAGTTTATTGCCTGTGGTCCATATAAATAAATTCAGTTTTAAATGTCTGCCCAGGAATATATACTACATTTTCTAGTTAATGTCATAAAATGGATCATGACACATACTCTTCCCATTTCTGTGACTGTTGAATCTTCAGCTGTAAGATGACTATGCAAAATGTCCCTGTGATTTGCCTTTGCACAGAGGGAGTGGTGTAAGAGCCTGCCTGTCTGTGATCAGCAAAGGCAGGCTCTGTACTACTGTACTACTGTTATATGCTAGGTATTCTATGCTTATTAAAGGTTTATCCATCCCTGAAGACGGTGTGACATGTCTACTGGACTGGGCCATTAGGGACCAGATGGAAGCCATTGTAACCAGCAGCAAGTATCTGGGACAGGCTTGTCACCTCCCCAGGGCCTGAGCCAGTCTAGCTGGCAGCTCCACCCTCCTGCTCACTTCCTGAACAGAGGCAGGAAAGTTTGGCACAGAGAAACAGAGCCATGTCCTCCAACTCCAAGGAGCTCAGGTTGGGCTCAGAGTAATAGTCACGGGAACTGTTGTGCTGAGAAGCCAGGGACATTTATTTTTTTATCTCTCTTCCCCATTGTGATATTCAAAGAGGGAACTGGGGGTCCTGGCCCAGGCTCTGTTGATACCAGAACACAGAGACGTGTCCAGAGAGAGGAGAGCATCTCAGGGCCCCTCACTGTCCTTTTGCTTTGATCAGATGTTTTGGGGTTTGCATGACTCCAGAATCCATGGGGCTTGTAGGTCAGGAGACAGAAGCTCAGGGCAGAGAATAAGAGGGAGCCTTGTGCTGCAATCCTCCTAGGATGCCTTGTATTTCAGGGATGATAAACACAAATCTTAGGCTGTGTCTAGGATTCACCAGCTTCCAGGAGACAAAGGGTCACACAGTACAGGACCCTGGGGGCCGTGGCAGCGTCAGAAACTCAAGGTTTCCTTTTAGGGTCTGGGGTTCCTAGACACAGAACACTCAAAGGTTTAGAAGCTCTGGTCTCCCTGAGGAGAGTTTGTCACACTCTAACATCAGTCTCCCTTCTGGTCACCTGGACCATCGCACCCAACTGCAAGACTGAGCCCCGTGGGCCCTTCAAGCCCTGCCCAGCCCTTCAGCTGCAGGTCAGTTAGGTTGTGCATGCATCCTGCTCATGGTCTGATACACTGTTCTTTCCATAATGGTTCTCCCTCTGCCGCCCTGTCCTTGACCTGAAACTGACTCCTCTCCCTGGCCTTCCAGGCCCTTTACCTTCTACTGTACATGCAAGAGCACAAACTGCCTTCTTTGTGCACACTGAAGTCCATGGCAACCCTACTCTATTCTGGACAGAGACTAACATGTGTTTTAGCCTAAAGGAACTCAGACCACCTCACTCTTCCAAGCAGGAGGCCAAGCCCTCCCTCCAGCCCTGCTCACCTGGACCTCCTCTTCACCTCTCCCAGGGTTTCCTGCAGCACTGTGGAGCCACAGCGCCCCCAAGTGGCCCACAGTCTTATGGAGTCCCAGCTCTGAGCTCATGAGCTCAGGATTGACCCAATCAGGAGAGAGAGCCATAATTCCTCACCTCATCACAGTAAAATGCACCCATTTTACTACTGTCCTGTCCCAGGCTGTGGACAAATGAGGGTTGATCATCAGATCCACCTGGAGAACGTCAAAGCCTGTGGAGGCAAAAAAAAAAAAAAAATCATGAACCAATATTATGTTTCACAACGAGACAAATGTTATACCATTGCAATTAGTATGCAAAAATAGAAGAGGAGAGCCAGAGTAATACCCGACATAAAGTAAAGAGAGGTGATCTCAAGAAGATTCAGTCTGGAAACACTGTGTTACATCACTTCTGTTCATTAGTCAGACTCATATCTTCTCATGTTGTATATTTAAATTAATCAGTGCCAAGGTAGGCATTTTATATACAGGATTTCTAGATATTATATATAAGCATTTCCAATTTCTGAAGGATTGAAATCAATGACAATATCAGCTAGAATTAAGGCTGATTTGGTTGGCATTGACTAAGAGGCATCATGTCACCGTTGAAAGCTCACAGGCTCTTCTGTGTCATGATGGCAAATTCAGAGCCAACCAAAGCTTGTGTGTGTGTGTGTGTGTGTGTGTGTGTGTGTGTGTGTGTGTGTGTGTGTATTGGGGATTGAACTCAGGGGCGTTCTATCTCCGAGATACACCCCCAGTCCTATTTTTTATTCTTTCTTTTGAAACAGGGTCTCACTAAGTTGCAGAGGGCCTCACTGAGTATCTGAGACTGGCCATAAATCTGCAATCCTCTTGTCTCAGCCTCCCAAGTACTGGGATTACAAGTGTATGGCACCATGCCTGTATCCAGCTTTTTGTTTGAAACAGAGTCTCACTGAGTTGCTGAGGCTGGTCTCAAATCTCTGATCCTCTTGTCATAGCTTCCCAAGTACTGGGATTACAAACATGCTCTGTCAAGCCCTTCTACACAGTCTTTTAAATGACAAGTATAATAGTTTCTATTACTGAGCTTACTAATTTTGTCTCTCAGTTTTTAGGTTAAATTCTGAGTATCTTTGATGATGTTTCTAATAATGCCAAGTCCCTAAAAATGGGGTTTTCTGACAGAAAGCTATGTTGCAGAATCATGACACAAGTGAATATTACTCTGACATGATGCTTTTTGTTAAAAAAAAAAAATTAGCAAATTCCAGCTTTAAGTAGAGCTAGGGGCCTTCTCAGAACCGGTCATCAATCTTGACTATGAACATAATTCCTCAGGACATGGCAGTAATTGTATGGAAAACCAAGGTGACCACAATGACTTCTCAATACCTTCCAGTAAAAGAAGTCCCAGGAAAAGAGAAACTAGTGATTAATAATGCTGCAGGGCTCCATACAAGAGGGGACCCACTTTCTCATTTCAGAAACATCAAACGGATGAAATACACTTGGCTTTCCCTGTAGAAATAATGGCAAGAGAGCAAGACAGTCCAGTGCTGGGGGATGTCAGAGTAAGAAGTGGGGAGGGAGGTGGGTGTCGGTCATCCTGGGCAGATGAGCATTGACTGCAGGGTGTGGGCAGAAGGGGATCTCCCAGGCCCTGGAAAGAGCAACCACAGACTCACAGGATGAAAACTGTTGCTGAGTTTTAGGAAAAATTGGGAAGAGTCATTTGGGCACAGAAAGGACTTGAGGGTGCTATGTGACAGAGCACTGTTTCTAGGAGCAGAATTTTTCTTGGAGAAACCAGAGAATCTCTGTCCATTTATGATCAGGGGTGACATGGATGCCTCTGTATTTGGGGAAGCACCTGACTTTGCCCTGAGAAGATGAGATTGGGGCCAGAAGTCAAGAAGGAAGATGAAGTAATCAACTCTGGGCTTCCCATATTAGACAACAGGCTCTGGGAATGTCCCCAGTTGAGACTGTCTGCCAGGTAACACTTGTTGCTAGGAAGTTTTGCTCTATGTTTTCTGCATTATCAGGACTTCAAAAGATCTGAAGAGAGAACTCATTTCTCATAGTATATCTCTTTGTGTCACCTTGCACCTCTAACTGTGATTTCAAGCCTCTTTGACTGTGTTGTGTCTCCTTTGACTTTCTCCAAATCTCACTTTTTCTCTTGTAGTATAAACTAGCCTCTGTAATTTTATAATCTACACTACAATATTATCACAGAAACTTGATCTCAAAATGTAATTTCCTCCCTACAATAGAGAGCTAGCTATTAAATTGCAAACTCCTCTTCTGCCCCTGTGGTATTCAGCATCTGGCAAAGAAGGTGATTTTGGAGTGAACTTACTGAAGTAGCAATCTTCTGCAAGAGTCTCTCGGCCTGAATGGCTGCAAAGCCCAAGGCTGCATTTCACAGAGACCTGAAACCACATTTCCTAGGTTCTCCCAGATATGTCAGATTTGAGGTTGCTCCTCCACACTGGGCAGGAGGTTTGTGCACAGAATGTCAGGGACTCTGCAGGTCTGTGGCACACTGCTGACTCCAAGGTGCTTGAGGTCAGCTCAGACCTATAGTCAGGGAACTGCTGAGCTGATAAGTGGTCCAAGGCACTGCCTCTTGGATTCTGTGACTTATTGTAGTATTCCAAGAGGAAGTGGTGGCCCTGCCCAGGATACACTGGAGTGCTTAGAGATAGAGAAATATGGCAATGTCATTTGCTGTCCCCTGGTTTTGATCAGGTGTCTTGGAGTCTGGGTGACTGTAGCCTCCAATGGGCTGTGGGAAAGCAGATGGAGAATGAGCATAGGGGAGGGCCTGGGTGCATTCCCAGGGGAAAGTGTAGGATTCAGGAATCAGCTCCTTCAGAATGAAGATGCTATCTTTTTTTAGGACTCACCTACTCTGGGGAGACAAATAGACACACAGCACAGAAGCCTGGAGCCCATGGCAGGATCGGACCATCTAGGCAGGTGTCAGATGCTCAGGGTTCGGGTCCTAGGAGGGCTGGAATCTGGACATTGCTTCTCTGATTGGAGGTTGGCTGTGATGTTACTTCTTTGATGTCGTGGTGTGCAGATTACCACTCACTCTGTCTCATTTTCCAGATCCCCAGATCAGCTCTTCAGGACTCTGCCTTGCCCCTCCCAAGGCCTGTCAAAGAGCTTGTGGGGCTCTCTGGGCTGCTTTAAGCTGGGCTGGATTTAGACCATGTGTCATGTCACAGCCCCTCAGCTTCTCCTTGGAGGCAGTTGATTTTCTTCCTGTCCCTCTGCAGGGCATGCATTCTGTCCCATGCTAGCACCATGTCCATTTCATGAACTTTAGCAATCAGAACATTAACTTTCAGGTCAGAAAGACCTTTCTAACCCTAAAATTCATGGCTTCCTGCTGGGACAGCACACTTATAAAAACATGTCATCAAACTTTCTAGTGGATAAAATCATCAAACAAGAGCTAGTGCTCCCTATCCCTGGCAACTAGCTCTGTGGCTCCTCCCACAAGCATTTGGAGCTGCGTGGTGCCGTAGAGCCCCTTTGTGGTCTATTGGACATCGACCAAGATTTTGCCTCTGTGAGGACTAAATGTGTTAGGCTCCTCCAAGATTCATATGTTGATATCTCATTGAAAGGTGACTGGGTTTGGAGATAGGGCATTTTTGAAAGAAATTTATGTCAAAATGTGCTTACAAAGGTGGAAGCCCAATCCGACAAGATTAATGACTTTTAAAGAAAAGACAGGCAAGCACTAGTAGACTGCTATGTACACAGGGAAGAGGTGAAGCCAGGAAGAGAGCCCTTCCCAAACTAAGGGCAGACCACACTCCCAGCCTGATCTCAGACTTCCAGCTTCCTGAATGTGAGAACTAAGCCATCCAGTCTGTGGTATGTTGTAATCTCAGCTCAAACTTCTCAGACCTTCCAGAAATGGCTCATATATTTAAGTGTATTTCACTTAGGAATTATTCCACCATCTTACCAATTACACTACTTTTCTGGACATACACACACATACACACACACACACACACACACACACACAAATAAAGATCCCTGACAAATTTGAGATTTACCTTAAGTTCACTTATTGCTTTGTAAGACAAAAAAGAATCATGGTGATTTTTTTTTTTAGGAAATTTCAATGAAGTGGATTAGCAAGAAGCTTAGAGCTGAGGCTTTCCTGGCCCAGAGCAGGAGCATCCCCTCTGTGCTCTAGACATCCTGCCTACAGTTAAAAAAAAAGGGGGGGGGTGAGGGACAGAGGGAAAGAGCATGGATTCAGAAGCCAGAAGCAGGATGAAGGCTGAGTTGATCCTTTTTCTAGCCAACACTCTAAAAGAATGCTCGAGGGCTTCAGGGCTGTGGTACAGGCAGAGAAAACACATCCCACTTTATATCTCTTGTCCAAGTGTTATTAATAGCAGTCCCTTCATTCCCAAAGTGCCTCACCTTGATGATAAATGATATGATCACCCTAAAAATGAGAGGGAGCTCATCTCCTCCACATTTGCACTGTCCATGTGGCCCCAACAACCCTTTGTAGAGGTTGCAACTTCACAACACAAGAGAGTGTTCCCCTACTGGGAAAGACTGGGTCCTACTACGTGAATCATCATGTGATTGGTTCTTCTTCTGAGATCCAGGGGTCCCTGTGGTGAACCAACCATACTACCAGTATCTTGGAGTAGAGCACCTTTTTTTCTAAAGAATAAATGAATGAATTAGTGAATGAATAAATATATGAACAATATGATATACTCTACTAGCCTAGCACACCATGTCCCATTTATTTTTCTAATTGAATATTTGAGATTTATCTGCCACCTTACAAGAAATCAGGAGTTTTCCTCAGGAAGCATTTCCCATCTCACCCCTTATGGGTTCTTCAAGAACCTTGAGATTGTAGCTCTGAGAAGTCTGTGCCATTTCTACATATCATGCCAAGTGGAAAGCTCACTCCTGCTATGATCTTGTTGCCCCATGGTGCTCCTGGGCACCTACTCTTGCCCAGCTCAGATCCTCATGATGGCCGGGGTCCTGTTGGCCCTGAAGTGTGAGTGAGTCCACATGCACATGGGCTGTCCTGGCTCCCAAAGGACCCTTGCTATCTTGGATGCAGGGTCTTGAGGGGCTTCCGCTTCTGCTTCTGCCATCTGTTTCTGAACTTTCTTCCTTTATTCTTCCCAGGTTCTGGTGTTCAATTCTTCTACCTTCTGAATAGCTCTCAGTTGATGATCTTTAGTATATCCAAAAATCATTCATCTCAGGGAGGCCTTGTGGTACATACTTGTAATCCCAATACTTGGGAGGCTAAGACAGGAGGATCACAGACTGGCAGCCAGCCTTAGACATTATAGGGAGGCCCTTTGCAACTTAGTGAGACTCTCTTTCAAAATAAAAAAATGAAAAAAGAACCGGAGTGTAGCTCAGAGACAGAACATCCCAGTGTTCAATCCCCAGTACCACAATAAACATAAATAAAGAAAAGGCAAAGGCTCTAAATAGTTTTACTGCATCATTCTCAAGGCACGTTTGTCCCATTCTTGGGTCCACAGCCATGTTCTCTGGTGTCTGTGAACATTCCCATACACCATGGCTCCAGCTATTCCTATTTCCATTTATCCTTCTGACCATTAGAGTTGACTCTTTACCTCTCCTGGAAACACCTCCTGTCCACCACACGTCCCCCTTCCTTGTGGGGGCTGCTGGGAGCCTGGAGAGACAGATGCTGTGGAGTTTATGAAAGGGCAGGAAGCGTCTCTGTAGGGCTGTGGCTGAGCTGCTGGCACAGAGATAGAGGGCTGAGTCTTCCTGCTGAATAGGCTGGATCCTCACAGTGCAGGCAGAGCTTTCAGGCACCATCTCAGCTAAGAATCGGTCCTTGAAAAAGTCAGCCTTCTCTGAAGGAGCCTTGTTATAGAAAGAAATCAGAAACTCCATTCCCTTTTCTGAGGTCTGTCGATACCAAGAGAGGTAAATGTGACCAGAAATGGGGTCACAGGTCAGAGCCACATTTTTTCCCATCTTTGTGATACTGTGACTTGGGGTCTGGCTGACTCCAGGTTCCATGTTTCCTGCGTGGAGACAGAGGGCAGAAAGACAATGAAGTGCAAGTGTGGAATGAACCTTGGGAAAACACTAGATGGGAATCTCCAAGTAAGGGTAAGACTCACCTGTGCCCAGGAGACAAAAGACCACCCAGCAGAGGAGGCTGTTGTCCATGGCAGGGTTGAGCAGGTTGTAGCCTCTTCCAGTTGGGGCTCTGGTTCTTAGCAGTTCAAGGAGGAGATCCTGTGATGTCACAGCCAGTGCTGCAGTGGCACCCCCAGGAGGGCAGGGAACTGAGGGCCATGGTGGAACAGGTGCCCCAAGGTCAGACCCCAAGGTGTGCAGCCCGATATAAATAATGGTGTTAAGAGGGTCCCTCTGCTGATACTAGTTTCAGGACAACCTGGCCAGGTGCAAGACCTGAATAGAACAGGAGGACTCACTGTTCTCTCTCAGTACAAAGCCATACTTCAGAAGCTCTGAGCTGGGTGATTAGGGATGAGGAGACAAAGGAGGTGGAAACAACTCTACAAGTGACAGTGTGGAGGAACACTCTAGTGAGGAGCTAAGACCAGAAACCACCAAGCACATATCAGAGCAAGGCAAAAAGAGGACAGGCTGAGTAAGGTCCCAGCTCTGTGCTGTGGGTGGGACAGACAGGTAGGGCTTGCTACTTGCAGGGTGCAGAGGGCGTCTGGGCTGAAGTGGGGCTATGACTAGGACTTAGGTTCATGGCAAATGTGGCAGGGGAAAAAAGAGAAATTTGAGAACAGACAAGCTGGAGTAAATAATAACAGAGGTGGTGAAGTCAGAACAATGCATATTTCCAAACCTTTTGTCACAGACTGGGTCTCCCACTGTCCTTTGTAGCTGATACCCTTGCCATAAATCCCTTCCCTGGTTCCCGAAGCCCAATGCTACCTTGTGTGGGTGGCAGAAGTCTCCACATAAGGGGCTCCTTCCATGGAAGGATCTCAAGTTCCCAGGCAGGTCACCTGGTAGGGCCCTGCCTCACTCTCCAGCCCTGGGCAGCATGTGACCACAGTGGCACAGGTGTTTGCCTAGAGGACCCTGGAATTATTATTTTTTTTTTCGGATCGAACCCAGGGATATTCTATCTCCTAGCTACACTCCCAGCCCTATTTTATTTTTAGTTTGGAAACATGTTCACACTAAGTTGCTGAAAGCCTCACTAAGTTGCTAAGGCTAGGTTTGGACCTGTGATCCTCCTGTCTCAACCTAAGTACTCCCTTTACAGGAGTGTGACACCATGTCCACCCTGGATCTGGTAAACCAAACATTTCACTTTACATCAGGCTTGTTTTATTTCAGGATCAGAAGGCATCAAGACTACTGGATACAAAAGTGTATATCTTTTTTTTTTAAAATCAGCTGACAGAGTAGAGTCTCAGGCAAATGGTAGAACCCCATGATCCCATCATTTACATGATGATTACATGCTTAACACACAGAGTGGCCCCTTGGGTTGGACTGGCAGGTGATATGGTGTTTGTGGCTTCTGTCTAGTAGCCTGCAGGCAATGTTCTAGGGAGCCCCAGGCTGCCCCCACAGCCTCCTGGCTGGTGCCATGCATTTGTGCACAGGGACAAGGTGACACCATGGGAACTGTGTCTTTGCTGCTGGCACACAGATAGAGTGCTGAGTTATCAGGCTGCAGAGTGGCCACATGAAGTCATACATGAGAGTCACCAGGGTAGACAGGGGAGAAGCGACTGGGCACCATTTCATTTCCAACAACTGTCTTAAATCTGTAGAAAAACATGAGCTCAGAGAACCTCTTTGCCTTCTGTTTATACCAGTACATAACATTATGGCCCAGATGTTGTTCACATTTCAAAGGCTTCTTATTCCTTGTTTCCTTGTGTCTGGGTAATTTTGGTGTCCCCCATACTGTGGAGGGAAAAAGCTAAGATTCAGACTGACCCCAGAAGTTAGGTTCTTCCTGCAGCTAAAATGAAGAAGCTTAGAGTCCAAGGACTGACCGTTTGTACCCAAGACTCACCTGCCCTCAGGACACAGAGGACCACCCAGCAGAGCTGCCTGCAGCCCACAGCAAAGTAAGCTCCCAGGCGGCCTCCTCTAGCTAGGGTTCCCTGGTCAAGGGGTCAGGGCTCCAGTCTCATGGCCCTAGTTGGTGCTTTTGCCATGATGTCACTGTCCCCACTTCTCCATTTCCAGGCATATGTCTTCCTCCTCTTACACACCCTGTCTAGATTCTGATAGCAGATGCATTTGCATTACAAGACTAGAATGGCTAGGGTGAATCGGAAAGAGCAGAGCCCTCTTTTCTTTCCACATGGAGATTCCTCTGACAGATGCCTGTTGCTTTTTGCTCTTCTCCTCCTTATGTAGCTTCCCTGACATTCCCTTCCTTCCAGGACCCCTCTCAGAGATGCACCATTCCCCCTTTCTCTCCTTGCTCAGTACTAGGGGGCAGTATGCTATAAGCATTGATTCCCTCCATGTCTGAGCTCTGGCCCAGCTCTGTGGTGAGAGGGTGATGAGATGACCATGATTCCATTCTGGACCAGTTTCCATTATTCAAAGTGCATGCTGGTGATTCCTTCCTTCTAAGAGCCAGGCATTGTGTAGGTTAGTGAGTGGAGCATGCAATGGGTGAGCAGACCTCCGTCCCTGTAGGTGAGGGTATGGAGCTTGGCTGGGCCTAGAGAAAACATTCTGTTAATAGGATGCTGAAAGAGATAAAGGGGAATCAAATTGAAATTGACTTTAGCGTCTATGTACAACCAATGCTCTATCTGATTTGAGGATGAGGTCCCTATAATTCTCCTTTCTTTTTGTGCAATCCTCCACTCACTCCCACCTCTCCTAACCCCAGCCTGGGATCAGCTTTACCCTCTGGATGAAGTAGCATACCTCCTGACCACAGGCCTCTCCCCAGCCAACTCTTTTTTTTTTTTTTTTTGCGGTACTGGGGATTGAACTCAGGGGTATTCTACCCCAGCCCTACCTTTTTATTCTTTATTTTGAAACTGGGTCTCACTAAGTTGCACAGTGCCTCACTAGTGGCTGAGGTTGGCCAGGAACCTGGATCCTCTGGTCTCAGCCTCCCAAATGCTGGGATTACAAGCGTGTGCCACCATGCCCGGCTTCCCCAGCCAACTCTGCAATCCAGACCTATCTCACATTCCACAAACCTTACAGCTGGGATGGGATTGTGTAGCCAGAGTAGAATGCAGAGAGGCAGAAAGCCTATGAAATGAGAGAATGAGAGGGAGAGAGAGAGAGAGAGAGAGAACAAACACAGCACTAGTCACCACACATCCAGGAGGACACTCCACTTGCTGAAGATGACTGAGATCTGAAGCCCAGCTAGGAGGTCACCTCTACAAAAAGGAAGCCTCCAAGCCTCAATGTCCAAGCAGAAGAGACACCTTTGAAGTCTTTATGGTGAGAAGAAGTGGGCTTGGATAAGGCGCTGACTGCGAAGCTGGAGAAGAGACAGGAGGTAGGTGGGAGGAGAAAAGACCCAGCAGTGCCCTAGGAAAGGGGGCAGAGCAGAGAACACAACAGGAGGGGAGGGAGAAGCCTATGAGAAAAGGCACGGAGGTGCTGGGGAGAGCCAGGAGTCCAGGTGGATCCGAATCACAAATCACATTCCATCCTGAAAGCCTTAGAATCAAGCCCATGGATAGAAAAGTCAGATTTGGGGACCACAGTCTCCACCCCAAAGGGACAACACAGAGCAGCAACCAGGGAGCAACAGAGGAGACATCGGAGGAAGGGTGAGGTCCAGGGCTGGATGGATTGGCTGGAGAGGCAGCTAAGCACACACTGAGGTTCTCATGCCCGGGCTCCCTAGAGCTCCACGATGTTCCCAGTGCTAAGCACTCTGCCCAGAGAGCCACCAAGTGCAGGGTGCAGTACCTCCCCTGCCTTTCTGTGCAGAGAGCATGCAGCCCTGCAGCACTGTGGAGTCACTGCTGGCACAGAGGTACACAGACGTCTGGGCGACGGTGGCAGACTCCAGAGTGAGAGGAAACTCTTTTTTCTTTGACCTAGAGACATTGTCTAACCCATCGGGGACTGCTCCTTTCTCAGTGTCGCCAACAGCATACGAGTAATGAAGCAGCCTCAGCCCCAGCCCTGGGTCCTGCCGATACCAGAACATGTTTTCGTGGTCCATATCCTGGGCACATCACAGTGTCACCTGCTGTCCTGTCTTCAGGATCTGGGATTTTGGGGTCTGGGTGATGCCAGCATTCACTGTGCCTGTAAAGATGGAGAAAAAGCTGATGCTGTAGCCCTAAGCACAGGCTTGGAGCTTGACCCTGAAGTCCCGTACGCGTCACTGTCCAGGACACACCTGCCCCTAGGTTAAAAAGCGCCACACAGCACAGGAGGCTGAGGCTCATGGCAGGAGCTTGGCAGAGCAAAGTGATCTTCTGAGTCTGTGTTGGAGAAACAGGAGGAGGCTCTCAGGGGCATCATTGTGAGTCCTCCCTCTCCCTGCCTGGGCCCCAAAGCCTTCCTGTCATGAGGGCCACGCCTCTCTCCAAGGTCAGATCTAGAAAAATCCACAAGTCAGCCGTTTAGAATGGAATAAATTTGCCTGAATTGTCACAAGTCTTAGAGTTTTTCATTAACCTAGTAGTGAAATGATTTGTAGTTTATGTATATTATATTTGAGTGATGATATAATTCCTCACCAATCCACTGGATTTAGTTATCTAGATATTTCTTTTGCCTCATCAAAACGACTCTACAGCTAGATAGAAATTATAGTATTGATGATAAGTAATGGAGAGCTGCATTGCAGAGGAGCACAAGGGACTTTGTTTTGCTCGACACAGTATGTTTTTTAATGGGGTTTGAGGTCACATGGCCATATTTGGATATATTACTAAAATTAAATAGACTGTTCACTTAAACTGTGTAAAGGTGATTGCCTATGGTTTACAGATGAATAAGTTGATTTTTAAATGTCTGCCTATGCATGTAAGCTACATTCTCTAGTTAATATGATTAAAAGAGTCACAAGACATAACTGTTTCCATTTCTGTGATTATTGTGTCTTCACCTGTAAGATGGCTACACAGAATGTACTTGCAGTTGCCTTTGCAAAGGAGGGAGTGCTGTAAGAGGCTGGCTGTCATCCATAAAGGGAATCATGATGTGTATTACTATCATATGTGTGTTACTCCATGCTTATTGAATGTTTATGCATCCCTGAAGATGGCACAATATGTCCACTTGACTGGACCGTTAGTGCCCAGATGGTCACCACTGTAACCAGCAGCAAGTGTTTAGAACAGGCTTGTCACCTCTCCAGGCCTGAGCCAGTGTGGCTGGCAGCTCCACTTCCTGCTCACTTCCTGAACATAGGCAGAAACGTTTGGCACAGAGAAACAGAGCCAAGTCCTCCAACTCCAAGGAGGAGCTCAGAGCAATACTGTTGCATTGAGAAGAAGCCAGAGACCTTTCCTTTTTCTCTCTGTTCCCCATTGTAATATTCAAAGAGGAACTGGGGGCCGGCCCAGGCTCTGTTGGTACCAGAACACAGAGTGTCCAGAGAGAAGGAAGCATCTCAGGGTCCCTCGCCATCCTTTTGCTTTGATCAGATGTTATGGGGTTTGCAGGACCTGTGGGTCAGGAGACAGAAGCTCAGGGCAGAGCAGAGGGGGAGCCTCCTGCTGCAGCCCTCCTCAGCAGACATGTATTTCAGGGATGATAAACACAGATCCCAGGCTGTGCACAGGGCTCACCTGCTCCCAGGAGACAAAGGGCCACACAGCACAGGAGGCTGGAGCCCATGGCAGCGTCAGGAACCCACATTCTCCTGGCTCAGAGGTGGGGTGCCCTGGAGAAAACATTGCAAGGTTCTGAAGCTCTGGTCTCCCCAAGGGGAGCATGTGTCCCTCTCTGACATCACTCTCCCTGCTGGCCACCTGGCCCCTGACACCCAAGCAAGACCCAGGCTGTGCCCCACGAGTCCTTCTTGCCCTGCACAGCTCTTCAGCTGACACTGGGTCAGGCTGTGCACCTTGCTCAGGGCCAATCACTTACATTATTTCTTCCGTGGTGTTTTTTCCCAGTCCCTGGCCTCACACTGACTCCTGCCCTGG
The DNA here is from genome assembly GCA_004027655.1 of Graphiurus murinus. Classification (NCBI taxonomy): domain Eukaryota; kingdom Metazoa; phylum Chordata; class Mammalia; order Rodentia; family Gliridae; genus Graphiurus; species Graphiurus murinus. The sequence goes on along the minus strand of PVLC010000999.1, from coordinate 12,844 downwards.
CCTCTCAGCTCTTCACCTTCCTTTGCCCCTGAAGGAGCCAGAATCCCCCTTCTTTGTACCAATTCGCCTGCATGGCAACCCAACTCTATCCCGGACAGTGATTAATCACTTTTTAAGTCCATGTGTCTGGGTCCCACTCAGCAAACCCAACTACCTTGCTCATCTGCTCATCGGAGCAGGAGGCCGAGAACTCCCTCCAACCCTTCTCTCCCTGGCCTCCTCCTAGCTCTCCCAGGGTTCCTGCAGCACCCTGGAGCCACAGCACCCCCAAGTGGCCCACAGTCTCATGGAGTCCCAGCTTCTGAGTGGCTGTATTCATGATTGACTTAATGGGGAACAGAGATCCCCAATCCCTCATCCCCTCTCACATGCACCCATTTTATGACTTTTCCAAGCTGGACAAATTAGGGTTGATTATCAGATCCACCTAGAAGACTTCAAAGCCTGTGGAAGCAGAAAAAAAAATCATGAACCCATATTTTGTATAACACAGAAACACATTACACCACTACAGTAGTATGCTAAAATAAAAGAGACAGATGGGAGTAATACCAGCCATAAAAGTGACCTGGGATGATCTCAGAACACTCCATTCTAGAAACACTGCATTTCACAGCCTCTGTTCATTAGTCAGACTCATATCTCCTATTGTATATTTAAATTAATCAGTGCCAAATTTAGGTAGGCATTTTATAAACAAGATTTCTAGATAATAGCTATTTTTTTTCCAGATTTTAAAGGATTAAAATTAAACAACCCTGTCAGCTGCAATTAAGGCCTATTTGTTTTGTTTTGAATTTGTTATCGTTACCTAGAAAAGCCTGTGGGCTGGCTCTATTAGTAAATGACAACAGAGAATAAACCTCCAGATGGACGACTCTCCACAAGAAAACACATGTGCATGTACACACATACACACACACACACACACACACACACACACACACACACAAACTCTCTCTCTCTCAGACACACATACACAGGTTTGTTGTTTGGTTTTGTTTAGTTTTTAATACTGGTAATTGAACCCAGGGGCATTCTACCTCTGAGCTGTACCCCCAGCCTTTTCCTTTAATTTTTTAAATTTTTGAAACAGGGTCTCTCTGAGTTGCTGAAGCTGACCTAAAGCCTGCTATCCTCCTGCCTAGGCCTCCTAAGTAGTAGAATTACAGGCCTGCGCCACCAAGCCTGGGTACACACAGTCTTTTAGTTGGCAAGGATGGTAATTGTTTATTACTAAACACTAATAATTTTTTCTCTCAGTTTTTAGGTTCACTTCTGGGTATCTTTGATGATATTTCCAGCTTTACAATGTCCCTAAACATGGGGTGGTGAAAAAGTGTGATTGTAAGGGGATTCCTTTGTCACAGGATCATGACACCGTGTATTATCACTCTAATGTAATATTCTTGGTTCCAAAATTAACATTGGTAAATTCCAGCTTAGACAGAGTGAGGAGATTTCACAGGACTGACCATCTACCCTGACTGTAACAACACAGGTGCTCCTGACATTGCAATGGTGATGCGGAAAACCAAGGCGATTATAATGACTGTTCATTACATACTCAGTAAGTGGAGAAGGGACAAGAGTCATTAATAATGCTCCAGGGACCATAAAAGTGGGGATTAGCTTTCTCACTTCAAAACTAAACAAAAGTGACAGTTATTTACTTGGATTTTCCTAAAAAAGAAAGGCAAGACAGATAGAAAGTGCAGTTCTGGGGGATATCAGAGTAAGAAGAGAGGGGGAAGGCAGGTATGAGCCTATCCTGGATAGATGAGCATCATTGTCTGCAGATTCTAAGGAAGAGGGAGCTTCTAAAATCCTAGAAAAAATGAGAACACACACACACACACACACACACACACACACGATGCAAGATGCTGCTGAGTTTTAAGAAATGGAGGAAAGAGATGTTTGGTCAGAGAAAATCCTTGGAGATAGATGGTGAGTGCAGAGCACAGTCCCCAGGAGTATAATTTATCTTGGGAGAACTAGAGAGCATTTGCCCATTTATGACCAGTGGTCGCATGGACTCCTCTGTGTTTGAGAAAGCACCTGAAGGCACTCTCAGAAGATGAGATTGGGCCAGAAGCCAAGAAGTAAGGCGATACAATCAACTCCAGGCTTCTAACACTGGACAACTGGATCTGTGGTAATTTCCCCAATTAAGACTGTCTGCTAGGGAATGCCATTTACTACAAGGCTTTGCTCTGTATTTTCTGGGTCTTGAGGACTTTGAAAGAGGAGAAAGAGAGCTCCTATTGAATAGGATACCACATTATGTCACCTTGAAGCTCTGTCTCTGATTTCAACCATCTTTGATTATGTTCTTGCTCTTGACTTTCTCTCAATTTCTATTTTTCTCCTTCTATTATATAAACTAACCTCTGTGATATTGCAGTCTACACTACAATATTATCACCAGAGCTGGACCTCAAAATGTAATTCCCTACTCAAAAAAGAGAGAACTGTATATTAAATCACAAACTCCTCCTCTGACTCTATGGTCTACAGTGTCTGGCAAAGAGCATGGTTTTGGAGTGAACTTACTGAAGTAGCATGTCCTATGCAAAGAGTCTCTTGGTCTGAATGACAGGAAAGTCTGTGAGGTTGCACTTCACAGAGACCTGAAACCATTTTTATTTCCTTTACCATCCCTAGCTTCTCACAGATATGTCAGGTTTGAGGTTGATCCACATTGAGCAAAAGGTTTGTGCAAAGAATGTTTGTGATTCTGCAGGACTGTGCCAAGATGCTGGCACAGAGATATAACACTGAGTACTCCAGCTCAAAGCTAGAGTTAGAAAGCTGCTGAGCTAAGAACCGTTCCGGGGCACTGCCTTTTGCTATCTGTAACTGGCTATCATATTCAAAGAACTGGAGGTTCTGATGCAGGACCTATTGGTACCAGGACACACTTGAGAGCTAAGAGATAGGGGAACATCTCAGTACTATTTGATGTCCTGTGTTTTTAACAGGTGTCTTTGAGTCTGGGTGGCCAAAGCCTTCATTGTGCCTGTGTGGAAGGAGATGGAGACTGAGCACAGGGGAGGTCCTAGGTGCAGCCCCTGGGGAAAGTGGAGGAAATAGGAGTCAGTATGTTCAGAGTGAAGATGTTCTCCTTATCTTGAGACTCACCTGATCTGAAGAGACAAATGGCCACACAGCAGAGAAGCCTCAAGCCCATAGCAGGGTGGGTTGAACTGGGCAGGTGCTCAGGGTTCTCATATCAGGGGGCTGGAGTCTAGACATTACTTCTTTGATTAGATGTTGGCTGTGATGTCCCTGCTCTGAGGTCATGGTGTCTGCAAATTCCCACCCAATCGTCTCACTTGCCAGGTCCTTGGCTTAGCTCTCCAGAACCCTGCTTTGCCCCTCCCAAGCCTCTCACAGAGCCCGTGGTGCTTTTGGGCTGCTCTAGACTGGACTGAAGCTTCTCCTTGGAGGCACTTGTTCCTCTGACTGTATGTTCCCAAGGCGTGCATGCCTTCCCAGTCTAGCACCAAACCTTTATCTATCTTTTGAGCTCAGAGAAAGCCCCAAGTACTGAGAGCTAAGTTCATTGCTTCTTTCTGGTACAGTGCACCTATAAATTCATGAGCATGTCATCAAAGTTATTAGTGCATAAAGGCATCAGACAGGGCTGTTCTCTAGCCTAGTGCTCCATGTCCTTGGCTCTGTGGCTCCTTTCATAGGCATTTGGCAATCCATGGTGCCATAGAGCCCTGGAATGGTCCATTGGACATTGAGCAAAATTTTATCTTTTTTAGGACTAAATGTGCTGAGTTCCACCAAGATTCATATATTTAAGTCCTCCTGCAATGTGACTGTATTTGGAGATAAGGCCTTTTTGAAGGTCATTAATGACAAATGTGCTCATAAGGTGGAGCCCATTCCAATAAGAGAAATGTCATTAAGAGAAAAGACAGGAGAGCTCTGGATGTCTGCCATGGGAGGACACAGGGAGAAGGCAGCTGTTTGAAAAGCAGCAAGAGAGGTCTCCCAACAGCCTGATCATGAGAGCATTCTGATCTCTAGCTTCGGCTTCCTGAATGTGAGGAATAAATTTGTTCCTTAAGACACTTAGTCTGTGGCATTTTTTAATGGTTAATTTAATTTTATTTATTTATTTATTTTTTAATTGGTGCAGTGTAATCATACGTCTTTGTTAGGTACAAGCTGGTAAAGGCATGCATGCACACATTTCTCATTTAACCCTTCCCCAATTCCTGCCCCACTCCCTAGCCCTCCCTCCTTAGGTTCAGTTTAGTGATTGAGTTTGATATGTTTGTGAAAGTACATCATGTGCATTAGGGTGTTTCCCCCTTCTCACATCACCTTCAGTTAAGTCAACTTCTTCGCTCATCTAAGGTTTCTCCTTCTTCATCTGGAGTCCCTTTTATGCGCCATCTTCTCCCTAGCATCTGCATATTAGGGACAACATACGATTTTTTACTTTTTGTGACTGACTAATCTCACTTAACATAATGTTTTCCAGTTCCATCTATTTCCCTGCAAATGACATGATTTTGTTCTTCTTTATGGCATTAAAATATATATATATATATTGAGCCGGGCGAGGTGGCGCACGCTTGTAATCCCAGCATTCGGGAGGCTGAGACTGGAGGATCCGGGTTCGTGGCCAGCCTCAGCTACCTAGTGAGGCACTCCGCAACTTAGTGAGACTCGGTTTCAAAATAAAGAATAGAAAATAGGGCTGGGGGTGTAGCTTGGAGGTAGAATGCCCCTGAGTTCAATCCCCAGTACCGCAAAAAAATATATATATCAGTTGAAGTCTTCCAGACTTGCCAGAAATGGTTCATACATTTAAAGGTACTTAAATTAGGAACTATTTCACCATCTTGCCAATTATACTATTTTGATGAACATACACATGAGCATGTGGGCACACACACACACACACACACACACACACACACACACACACACTCACAGAAATAAAACAGCCCTAACAAATTTGAGATACACCTTACACTCACTTCTTGCTTGTAAGATAAAAAGGGTTATGGATACATTTTTTCCTTCCTTTGAGGAAATTTTGATGAAGGAGATTAAAACCAGGATTAGGGTTTAGAGGCAGCATTCTCCCTTCTGAGCATCTATCTCCAAGAAGAAAAGGGCATACAGGGAAGGAAGGCATATCTGTTGCCTGAGTATTATTAGCAACACCCTCATCATCCCCCAAAGTGGCCAACCTTGTATGATAAATAATATGGTCACTCTAAAAATATGAGTGTGTGCATTTCCTCCACATGTGCTTCTGTCCTAATGGCCCCAGCAACCTCTCCCAGAGGAGTTGCTGACTTCATAGCACCAGGGAGAGTTCTCCTACTGGGTAAGACTGGCCCCTGTGACATGAATTACCCTGTGATTAGTTCTTCTTCTGAGATGCGTGGAGAATCATTCTTATCTTCATGACAATCCCTCATCTTCTCTCTACAAGGCCCATGCCCATGCAAAAATGGAAAGAATGTTTTACTAAATAGGAAGAAACCAAACCCCAAACCTAAAGAGTATTCAAAGGCTCCTATATAGGTTCATGTGTGACTTCCATGGCACATTTTTCCCATCTTTGGGTCCACAGCCAAGTTCTCTAGTGTTTGTACACATTCCCAAACACCATGGCCACAGATATCTCTAATTCCATTTACCATATTGGTCATAAGAGTCTATATTTTACCTCCAGTCCCACCACACTTCCCTCCCTCGTTGGACAAGAAGGGCAACTCGGGGCCCAGGGATACAGATACTGTGGGGTTTGTGCAAGGACAGGAAGTATCCCTGCAGGGCTGTGGCTGAGTTGGTGGCACAGAGATACAGGGCCACATACCCCTACTGAATGGGCTGGATGTTCAGAATGGAGAAGGAGCCTTCAGGTATCTTAGTTGAGAATCTGTCCTTAAAAAAAATCAGCCTTCTTTAAAGGAACCTAGTTGTAGAAATAAATTAGAAACTCCACTCCCTTTTAGAGGATCTGTCAGTACCAAAAGAGGAAAAGATGACCAAAAATGAGGTCACATCTCAGAGACACATTCTGTGCTGTGTCTGTGATACCGTGGCTGGGGGTTTGGCTGACTTCAGGTTCCATGTGTCCTGTGTGGAAACAGAGGGCAGAAAGGAAGCGCAAATGTGGAATCATCATTGGGGGGAAACAAAACAAAACAAAACAAAACAAAAAAACAAGGTGAGAATTTCCCAAGCATGAGCAAGACTCACCTATGCCTGGGAGACCAAAGACTACCTAGCGGAGGAGGTTACTGTCCATGGCAGAGTCAGGCACAATGAAGCCTCTCCTCTCCTTAGCAGTTCAAGGAGGAGATCCTGTGATATCATAGTCTGTGTTGTACCCAAAGACTCAAGGGCACCCCAACAAGGGCAGGGACCTGAGGGTCACCATGCACATGGTTCTCCAAGACCAGACCCTGGAGTATTCTGCAGTGTGCATTCTGTGCTAAATAGTGCTGCTGAGAGTGAGAGTGGCCCTCTGAGAGCACAGGGTTCAGGGCAGTCTTGCTGGGTGCAAGGCCTGAATGGAAGGAACAAGAGAATCCCCCTTCCTTCCTAAGGAGCAGTTCAAGGCTACATTCCAGAGGTTCTGAGCCTGGTGATTTGAAATGTTAGTGATAAGTAGACAAAAAAAAAAAGGGAGGGGTAAACAACTCTGCAAGTGTCAGTGTAGAGGGACAGTCTACTGAGGAGCTAAGAACTGAAACCACCAAGCACATTTCAAAGCAAGGGAAGGAGCACAGGCTGAGTAAGGCCCCAGCTGCATGGATGAGACGGACAGGGCAGAGCTTGCTGCCTTCAAGGTGCAGAGAGACTATCTGGGCTGAATTGGGCTTTGACTAGGACTTGGGTTCATGGTAAACTTGGGGAAAAAATGAGAAATTAGAGAATAGACAATAAGCCAGAGCAATGCATATTTGCAAATCCATTTGTCATAGACTGGTTCTGCCTCTGTCCCTTGCAGCTGGCTCTAGCCCTGGGACCTGTGCTGCAAGTCCCTTCCCTGGTTCCCTAAGCTTAGTGCTGCCTAGCCTGTGGGCTTCTTGCATCTTGAGGAATCTGGACTGTTGGCAGCAACTCAAGTGTACAGAGTAGGGCACTTGGCAGGATGCTGTCTCAGCCTCTGGCCCTGTGTACCATGTGACAAAGGTGACAGAGGTGTTTGTTTAGAGAACCCTGTGAACTCTAAAACCAAACATTGCACTTTACAGCAGGCTTATTTAGTTTCAGGATAAGGAGATGTCAACACTCATGGAGCCCAAAGTGTTTATCTTTTCATCAGTCGACAGAGCATAGTCTCCGGCAATTGACAGAATCCCACCATGCTGAATATGTGCTTAGCATACAGAGTGGCCCCTTGGGTTGAAGTGGCAGGTGGTGCTGTGGTTTGCAGCTTCTGTCTGGGGTCCTGCAAGCAATGTTCAAAGGATCACTGAGCTGTCCTTGCAGCCACGGGTTTGTGCATAGGCATAAGGTGACTCTGTGTGGCTGTGCCTTTGCTGCTGGCACAGAGATAGAGGGCTGAGTCTTCGGGCTGCAGGGCAGTCACATGAAGAAACACGTAAGTGTCGTTACGGTATTCAGGGGAAAAGCGACTGGGCACTGTCTCATTTCTGATGAGTGTCTTAAAGTTGTAGAAAAACATGAGCTCAGGGAGCCCCTTTGCCTTCTGTTTATACCAGTATATAGCATCGTGCCCCAGATGTTGTTCACACTTCAAAGACTTCCTATTCGTTGTTTCCATGACCAGATGGCTTGGTGTCTGGGTAATTCTGGTATCCATGTGGACTGTGGAGGGAAAGGGACCAGATTCAGACCTAGCCCAGGAGTTAGGTTGTTCCTGCAGTCAAAGGAAGAAGCTTGGATTCCAAGGACAACCCATTTGTACCCAAGACTCACCTTCCCCCAGGACCCAGAGGACCACCCAGCAGAGCTGCCTGCAACCCATGGCAGAGTCAGGCCCCAGTGTGGCATTCTCTAGCTAGGGTTCCCTGATTGAGGGGGCTGGCTCCAGATTGTGTGGCCCTGGTTGGTGCATTTGCCTGTGATGTCACTGTCTCTGACTGTTTCTCCATCTTTGGGAGATATTTCTTCCTCCCCTTTATAAAGCCCAATTAGATCCCATTAGCAGAAGCATTTCTGGGATGACTAGGTTGAATGCAGAAAGAGCAGACCTCTCTTTTCCCTCCTCAGGGAGATTCCTCTGAAAGATGCCTACTACACTTAGCTGCCCTCCTCATGATGTAGCTCCCCCTGCATCCCCTCCCCTCCAGGACCACTCTCAGACACACACCATTTCCACTCCTAGGGATTCCCTCTCTGTTTGCCCAGTGCTAGGGTAAAGCGCCCTGCAAACATGGCATTCCTCCATGTCTGAGATCCATGTCCCAGCTTTGTGGTGGAAGGGTGATGAGCTATTCAGGGTTCCATTCTGGACCAGTGTCCATCATTTAAAGGGCAGGGCAGTGAAACCAACCAGCAGCCAGGCACTATATAGGGTACTGGGAAGAGAATGAAGGGGTTGAGCCAGCCTCTGCCCCTGTAGGGAAGGGTATGGAACTTGGCTGAGCTTAGAGCAAACACCGTGTACACCAGATGCTGAAAGAGACCGACACAGAGCATTTGCTGCAAGATAAAGTGGAATCAAATTAAAACTGACCTTAGTGTCTGATACACAGTCATTGCTCTCAACCGATATGAGATGGGTCCTCATGAGCTGGCCTTTCTCTTCATACCACTCTCCACCTGCTCTCACCTTTCTCCTAGTCCCAGCCTCAGATGTTTAGCTGGGGCACAGCGCCACCATCTAGACAAAGCAGTGCATCTCCAGACCAGGGGCCCCTCACCAACCAGTTCTGCAATCCAGACCCTTCTAGCTGCTGGGAAGGGTTTGTGTAGCCCAGGAAGAATACAGATGCAGAAAGCTTGTGAAACAGCAACGTGATCAGGCAACTTCACCAGTCACCACATACCCAAGTCACTCTACTTTTACATTGCAGGGACTGGCATGTCAAGATTCTTAGCACTGAGGAAAATAGATGTGAGTTATCCAGCCCCCATGGAGCTCAATGCCTAGGTCGATTTGATCCAAAAATACTCATTGAGCCACAGCTAGGAACAAGCATAAGGGTATCAGTATTTTCATCCATAGAATTCTATTTTACTAGGATAATCAATTTTATCAGTAGATATCAACATCCACATTACATTGTTTAAATCACTTCTCATACATGACATCATATTTTCCATCCATAAATTCAGAGAAGTAAAGGAAATGACCTTCTAAGCCCTGTCCATTTCTAAAATTTTAGAGACCAAACTAGCCCTGGTCATTTCTTTAGATAGCTTTTCAGCTCAACTACTTGAGATTTCCTACCATGGTTACTTCTACTTTACTTTATAAATTGTGTATGCTTTTTGGCCAGTTAGATATTGAAAATCTTTCTTAAAATGTATAGTTATGTTAGTGTTGGATTTGTGTTCTAGAAAAATTTGAATATACAAATAGATACAATAAAATAATTCCTAATTACTAAATGATTTTTAACATCTATCTGTCGTAATGTCACATATTTTTCAAAATTATAATGATAAATATGATTGTAGGTTTAGGCCTGATATAAGATTATAAGTCTATGTTGCATAGAGGTTTGTTAGGAGTAGATGGATAGTTATCTATGATTTAAGTCAAGAACTGTAAATAAGACTTTTGAGAGACAGGGGTGTGCTGAATCAGAAGGAAAATATGGTATTTTTCTAACATATGGGTCACATTGATTATTTGTCAAGTCATCAGTGTGACCCATAAAACAAAAAGTGCAAAATTCAGTGGTTTAGAGTTTATATGTGTTGAATATCCTCCAATTGAACAGGTAACATATAAAATGGACCTCTAATCTGCTATAGATGGAGATAGTTCATTCTTAGAAAAGAAGCTAATATTCATCCAGGTTTAAACACTAGCACTTATATTATTTAAATTAATCTATTAATCACCTACTTCAGAAGAAACAAAAAAATTGAATAAGTAACATTTTATGCATGAGGCTTTGGGTTTGATTTCTAGTAATTTCGGTTGGGAAGAGATGAGTGGTTAGTGGAATGGCCAAGTAAACTAAAATAAAATATTTATACAAAATAAGAATAGTATGTACTGCTTGTAGATAAACAGAAAAAAAGTAACTGATTCCAAAGACAGCTGGAATTTGGGATCTAGTTCATTGAAAAGCAGCTTCAATTTAATATATATTAAATTTAATATATACTAGTATATATTAAATTATATTTTATTGTTTTCCAGGAAAATTCCAAAGTTATATAAACCAAAAGTCTAAACAGAGACCAAATTCTGGAAGACTAGAGAGCTGAGCAGGGTTTTGAGGAGCAAACCAGCAACGGGGGTCATTAGTATTCAGACTTAGCATGGTGAGACACTGGTGACTTCCCTGTGATACTACAAAGTACAACTCCCCTGGGCCCAAGAGCAATAGGGAATGGAGCCCTGAGCATACAGGAACTTCTTACCCCACAGCTTCCTGGCTGGCTGGGGGATTGTGCACAGGAAGGTAGCGACTCTGCAGGGCTGTGTCTTGGCTGCTGGCGCAGAGATATATGGCAGAATCTTCTGGCTCCAGGGACTGCACGTGAAGATTTAAATGAGATTTGTCTGGAGATTCCGGTGAGAATCGACTCGGAACCGTTTCATTGAAAACAAGTTCCTTATAATTGTAGCTAAACATAATCTTCAGCGATTGCTTGGTATCCTGCGTATACCAGAACATAGCATTGTGGCCCATATTTTGTCTACATTTAAGGGATGCCTTATTTCCCACCTGTGCAACCAAATATTTTGGAGTCTGGGAAACAGCTGTGTCCAAGGGACCTGTGAAAAGAAGAAGATTTCAGGCCAATCCCAGCCAGAAACCATTGCTGCAGACATGGTCAGAGAGCTGTAACAGGGTCATGCCACATGGTCTCAGGACTTACCTGCTCCCAGGAGGCAAAGAGCCACACAGCAGAGGATCCTGGAGCCCATGGTTGGTCAGGCAGTCCAGAAAAGGACTCAGCTCAGGATTCCTGTCTGCAGCAGTAAGAGCTGCTTTGTACTTTGCCTGTGACATCACAGCCTGTGATAACCTCCCTGTTCTCAGGGTTTCCTAGAAAACAGTCTTCTTCTTCCTGTCCTACAATTTCTACTTTCAAAGGTGTGTTTGGATTTTCTAGGGAAGCTTTGAGTGGGCTGTACTTGTTACCTCCAGCATGTGTGTCTGAGAGTCATTTTTGTCCCTACAGCTGCCTCCTCCCTTCCCCAGGAGCTGGCCACCTCTTCCTTCCTCTCTTTTTTAGGCTGGTTGCCCTTCTATGGATCTTTCCTTTCCCTTCATAGTGATGCAAGATGGTCAAACTCTAATATTGGCTCCCTTGGACATCCGGTTTATACTAGGTGTCCTGTCCCCTGACTACTTTAGGCACAGGCAAGAGATTGACTTGAGTTCTCACCCAACCACCAGTTGCAGCTACTTAAGACACATAAATATGTAATTAGTTGGGAGCCCACTTTCGTGACCTTGAGGGAACTAGACTGCAGCCCCGCCCCCTGCCATGTTCTCTATCCCAAGGGCAGAGTTTTGTGAGCTCAGCTGTGAAGAGGCTGTTCAAGATGAAGAAATAACCATCAAGTTGAGGGCAAAAAATTTACACAGGGTAATAACAGCACTGAATTTGGGAAAACTCTTCCTTCTTTCAGGAATAGCTTCTTCACCTGCACTTGCCTGTGGTCTCCCAACGTTCTTAGTTCAAACTTTCCTCCTTTCTAATCTCACTCAACTCTCAAACAGCAAGTCTGATGGTCCAGGCTATTTTCTGGGAAACACCTGCACATCAATGCAGAGTGAATAGTCCAGGGTATATAAGCCCTCACAGCAGAGCATCAACTCACAGCTTCTGCAGACCACATTTTCCTGTGATGTAAATAAACGTTCGTTCTCTTAACCCACTCCCTTCTGAAGAGTCTCTCAGGCCCTGCTCAGAGCTCTCAGAATCTCAGCAGAGTCACAGCTCCTCCTTGTGGCCAAAGGTTCAAAAGTGCTAGGACTTGGTCCTCTTTCAGGGGACCAAGGGCAAGCCCAGTTCTGAGAAGCCCAGTGCCTACCATATGGGCAAAGAAGGAATGGGGCAGCCAGTGTCAGGCCATCAGAAAAGGGCCCTGAAGAGCAGTCCAAGTGGTGATGTCATTGTCTTTGAGGCACCTCAGCCTTAGAAGCTACTTGTCTCTATAAATTTTCATATACAACATCCAGCATTCAAATAAATTGATAGATGTGTTTGGAAACAAGATCATACAATCTAACCCAAGAGGAAAAAAAAAATAGAAGCAATAGACTGAACAAATACCCTGAAGATTTAACTTACTATGCCTAAAATGAATAAATAAATGTGCCTATTTTGATTTCACTTCTCTGTGCCAGTGAAGTAAAGCCTGAGATGATATTATACATTGTGTGCATAATTCTAATGCTTTTATTATTATTGTCAAAAGTTTAACTGTGATGACTGATGCAACCAACAAACAACAAAAGTAGCCGGGCATGGGGGCGCACGCTTGTAATCCCAGCATTCGGGAGGATCCAGGTTCTCGGCCAGCCTCAGCTACCTAGTGAGGCACTCTGCAACTTAGTGAGACTCGGTTTCAAAATAAAGAATTAAAAAAATAGGGCTGGGGGTATAGCTCGGAAGTAGAATGCCGCTGATTTCAATCCCCAGCACCGCAAAAAAAAAAAAAAAAAAAAAAAAAAAAAAAAAAAAAAAAAAA